>APFE030664851.1:48858-93155 GCA_000404065.3 Pinus taeda
AAAGGAGATCTCTGTGTAGAAGAGTGTTTTGCTCTGTTGTAAGCATGCTGCACATAACACAAATGTTCATCCCAAAGCTTAGGATGTTTGCTGCAATATCCCCTGAGTAACTGGACCACTGTCCTGTTAACTACTTCTGTCTGGCCATCGGTTTGTGGATGAAAAGCTGTGCTTTTCTTCAGTTGGGTGTCCATCATCTCCCACAGACCTGACCAAAACTTCTCCACAAATTGGTGTCTCGATCAGATACAATAGAAGTGGGTAATCCAAAATGAACCCGTTGTTGAGCCCTGAAACTACAGATCTCCTACACATTTTCCTAGACTTTTTCCACTCACCTGGACCTCATAAGCTATCAACATCATTGCATATTAATTCTAAAAGAGAATTTAAAGCGGTTTTCTAACTATGTTTTGTGTTTGTTGTTTGAACTAGATTTTGCTCATTAGCTGCGGAATCTAGTCACTTTCCGCAGCTGTTTTTGTTAAACTCTAGGTTGCAGGTGTCATCAGGAAAAACAAGACACGTGGGTAAGTTAGAAATGACCTGGACATGGATCAGGTCCTATTGGTTCAGCCAGATTCATCAAGGAAAGCCTTGGTCAAGGGTGGTCAAGCGGTGGTAAAACAGAGGAAGTCCTACAGCAACAGGACTCCGTTTTCAAACACGTGAAGGATTCGTGGCCGTTTCTAAATCCCTGGGGTCATGTTGACACCTATAGGCTTCCCCACGATGTGAATCCAACATCTGCTTTCGATAGATTGAATAATCTCGGCAACCATTATGCTAAGTTCATGGACGCTGTCTTTTACGTGTCCTCTATTGACGTAGTTTCACAGGAAAACAGTTATGAAGTTTTTGTTATAAATAACGCGTTTCTATATGCATAGAGTTAGTTTTTGTTAATGTAATTTTGCTATTAAAGTTTACTGTGCCGTGACACTAGTCCCACTGTGGTAGCGCTGTTTTGAAATATAAAAGAAGACTCTGTTTCTACATGATTGCGTGAGCATAATTCTTGACTGATAGCCTGTTGACCGAGGCTGTGCAGAGGGCCCCTGCACACTGAGGTTTCATTTTTCTTATTGCTGTAAAGTTTTATGCATTGTTTCCTTATTTCCATTGCACATATTCCATAGTTATCCACCTGTGTATATTTCATTTGTTATGGTATTAACATTTCATTTCTGTGCATGATTTTTCAGCTTTGTCTATTGTAGATAACACTGATCAGTGTGTGTATGTTTCAGGATAGAGTAGGCCCGGGTATTTTCATACAATTTTCGCAATAACTAGTGACATGGGGATCAGCCTCTCTGCTAACTTTGCTCTTCTTTCTTTCTTTTCTTTTTCTTTTTCTTTTTTTTTTTTTTTTTTTTTTTTTTTTTTTTTTTTTTTTTTAAATTCCAGTTCTATTTTGTTGATTTCAGTCTTAATTCATTTGCTTTGTTAGTTAGTTTAGATATCAGATTGCTCATACCATTGATGTTATCTTCGAAAGCCATAACTTAGATTACCTGGCGAGGTATCAGACTATGATTGATGTGATTTGATTTTAGTTTTACTTTTCTGCAATTAGATATTAGATTGCTCATGTCATTGATGTTATCTCCGAAAGCCATAGCTTAGACTACCTGGCGAGGTATCAGACTATGATTGATGTGATTTGATTTTAGTTTTACTTTTCTGCAATTAGATATCAGATTGCTCATGTCATTGATGTTATCTCCGAAAGCCATAGCTTAGACTATCGGGCGAGGTATCGAACTATGAATGATGTGATTTGATTTTAGTTTTACTTTTCTGCAATTAGATATCAACTTGCTCATATCATTGACGTTATTTCCGAAAGCCATAGCTTAGACTACCTGGCGAGGTATCGAACTATGAATGATGTGAATTGATTTTACTTTATTAGATTACAATTTTTGATTTGTTTGAGTGCAGTAGCTTAATTCATTTTTCTGTATTTAAACAACAGTAGGGATAATGGTTCCATGATCAATAGTTCACTATTTGTTTGATTATAATAGTAGCACATTTTCATTCTTGGTTCAAGTGTTAATTTCATCACTAGTATGTTCTAAGACCCTCTGAAGTGTTGAGTTCTGGAAATCATTATAGAGGACATAATTGCCTTAAAATCTATATCCATACTTGCCTTCTAGAGTATTCTTAAAACTCAGGGATAGGATTTCCATTCATATTAGGAGATAAATGAAGATAAAAACCCCCAAAACAAAATAAAAATAAAAAACGACAAAAAGTAAGAAATAGGTTGTCTTGCACATATAGTGCGCCACACTTCATCAGTTTACGACTCCCGGATTGATAATTAATGTAGCAATTTAGGACAAACTAAATTGACCAAACACCCATACATGTTCAAAGAATAATTTTGCAGTTTGTTCAGCTGTAATCTGTTTATTACAAGGTATCAAAATACACATTTTGCTGAACCTATCTACAACCACATATAGATAATCATGAACTTTTCTAGACTTAGGCAGTCCTCCAACAAAATCCATGGAAACACTTTCCCAAGGGTGAGAAGGAACTGGTAAAGGAGTGTACAAGCCTAGTTTTCTATTGTTGGGCTTGCTTTTAGCACACACAGTACACCCTCTTACATATCTAGAAACTGTCTCATTCATTTTCGGCCAATAACAAAATCTTTGCAGCTATGCAACTGTTTTACTTACCCCAAAGTGACCTGATACCAGAGAAGTGTGCGCCTCTCTAATTATCTTTACTCTCTTTCTTTATGGAATGCAGAGTTTCCCACAATGATATAAGAGTTGGTCCTTCACATGATAGTCCAATTCTTCTACCTTTTTGCCTTAACTCAGAGTTGCATATACATCTTTAAAGTCTATATCTTGAGCATATTGTTCAATGTAGCTTTCATGTAGTACAAAATTATGCTTAGGTATAGTAAATGCATTTATAATGGGTCTAGATAACATGTCTGCAACTTTGTTGTGTATGCCCTTTTTATATCTGATGACTATATGAAACTGTTGTAGAAAACCCATCCATCTATAATGTCTCGATTGCTACAACTTAGTTTGGGAGTGTAGATATTGAAGTGGTTGATGATCAGTATGTATTACCGTCTCTTTACCCATTAAGTAATGTTTCCACTTTTTCACACTTTGAACTAATGCATACAATTCTTTATCATATGTAGGATAGTTAACTACCGTAGGATTAAAAGTCTCAGAATGATAACATATGGGTTTACTGTGTTGTGTCAACACTGCTCCCATGGCATAGTCACTGGCATCTGTTTGGATCTCAAGTGGTCTTTGTAGATCAGGAAGTGCTAGTACAGGTGCTGTAATAATCTTTTCTTTCACGGTGTCGAAGGCTTTCTGATGTTTGCCTCCCCACTGAAACACCTTGTTCAATCTTGTCAAAGCATGTAAGGGAGCTGCAATTGAGGAAAAGTTAGAAATGAACTTCCTCCAATATTGTGCTGCTCCTAAGAAGCTTCTCACTTCTGTAGCGGACTTGGGTTTAGGCCAGTTTACAATGACTGCAACTTTAGAGGGATCTATTTTCAATTGACCACCCCCTATTATATGACCCAAATAATTTAGAGATGTTTTTCCAAACTCACATTTGGAGAGTTTAACATAAAGTTTTTCTATTTTCAAAACATCTAATGTTTGCTTAACATGCTTTAAGTTTTCTTCCCACGTTTTACTAAAAATCAAAATGTCATCCAGATACACAATAACAAAATTATCAAGAAAAGGCCTGAGTACATCATTCATTAATCTCATGAAAGTAGCAGGAGCGTTGGTCAAGCCAAAAGGCATAACCAACCACTCATACAATCTCTGCTTTGTTTTGAAAGCAATCTTCCATGCATCTTGCTCTGTAACTCTGATCTGATGGTATCCAATGTGCAAATCCAGCTTGGTGAAATAAACAGCTTCCTTCAATTGATCTAAAAGATCATCTATGCGAGGAAGGGGATAACGATTTTTGATTTTTATCTTATTTAGTGCTCGGTAATCAATGCACATTCTCCACGAGCCATCTTTCTTTCTCACCAGAACGATTGGTGACCCACATGGTGATGTGCTAAGCCTGATGAACCCCTTCTCGAGCAACTCCTGCACCTGCTTCTTGATTTGAACATTCTCTAAAGCAGACAACCTGTACATTCCAATGTTAGGCAATGGAACATCTTGTTGAAAAATAATATCATGTACTATTTCCTTTTTGGGTGGCAGACCTTTAGGTTCCTAAAACAGAACATCATATTATGAAACAATGTTTTCTATATTAGCTTGCTGATGAGCATTACAACCCTCAAATACATTGGTTTTATCAGGTTTTTTTTCCTTTACAACCATTAGTAAGAATTTTTTGCATGAATTTATCATTCTTTTAATCTGCCTAGAATTTATGAGAGTATAATTATTCTTGAGCTTGTGAGCTTTTACAAAATATTCGATTCCATCTTTAACAAGTAGATACTTGTTCTTAGCTCTATAGAAAATAGTTTTCTATCATACACGTAAGGACTTGCTAAAACAATTCCACATATATCCAAATGAATTATGTCTAACTCAACCTCATCTACAAATGTTGACCCAAAATAAAACTTGAGTTTGCACTGTCGAGTCACTTGTAGTTGTGCTTTATCATTCAACCATCCTAATGGGTATGGTTTCTTGTGAGGTGTAGTTGCTAATCCCAATTTCTTTACAATTGCTTCAGAAATCAAATTTACTTGTGAGCCACTATGAAACAAAGTATCAATCTTTTGATTTTTGGAAATAACTCGAATATGGAAAATCTCATGCCTTTTTCTCTCATTTTCTTCATCAATAACAGATTGAGCATAATTACTAGTAGATGCTTCAGAATTCTTACCTTTTATACCTGTGGCTGCTATGGTTGTTTCATCTCCTGAGTCTGACCCCAAATCTCTCTGAATAGCTGCAGCTGTCTTCTTCTTCTTGCCCTCGGACTTCTTAGGTCTCAGCTCTGGATGCAGAATCCAACAATGCTTATCACCATGCCCCTCCTTTTTACAGTGAGTGCATGAAGCTTTGGCTTTCTGTGTAGTGTTAGCCTTCCTTGCTTTCCACTTTTGTTTTCTTTTCTCCTTGCTCTTGCTTATGGTGGGTTGGGATGGTCCCCCAACTTCTGGATTTCCATTCTTTCCTGTAGCCTCTAGATGAGTAGCTTGTACAAATACCTCATCTATACTAGTGGGATTAAACATGAGGATGGTATGCCTCGTGTAGCTGTGTAGACCACCAATGTATTTCAAAAGAGTCTCTGGTGAGTCTAATGAGATACCCAACATCAATGCTCTCTTTCTTAACTCTTGAGTATACCCTTGTATACTTTTCCCTTTTAACTGCCAAAGAGTTTTCCAACTCATCATGGCCTACTGCATGTAGGCCAATGGATAAAACTTCTTTTTGATTGCAGCAACAAATTCACTCTAGACAGAGATGGTCTTGCCATGTCTTTTCATGTCAGCTTGGGTTCTACCTTCCCACCAAACCAAGGAAGTGCCTCCTAGGCATAGGCTTGCCAACTGAATCTTACTCTTGTCTAAGTTTATGTTTTGTACTCTACAATACACATCAATTTGTCTAATCCAATTGTCCAATTTTTTAGCATTTAGCTCTCCATCATATATAGGCCAATCAAATTTCACATTTAACTTAATCAAAGATGCTTTCTTATTATGTACAGGGCTATTAGGAGGTGTGAGAAAGTGTTTCTCTTTCCCCTTTCCTTTGGAGTTGTCATGGAAGTGAGACTCATCTTCTTCTTTCTCCTGCTTAGAGCCTGATGCATCTTCCACCTTTTGCTTTCTAAAGTCTCGGTACATTTCTTCAACTATAGACTTTATAGCTAGGAAACTCTCTATGAATTGAGGGTCTAACCCCATAGAACCTTCTTTTGACATGGTCTTTCGAGGATAGACTATCGCAATTTCAAGATTAGTCTCCACCAATTATCCTTCTCCTAATTTGAGCTTTGATCTTGTGAGCATTCACAGCAATACCAACACAATCTTGTCTAACCTTACAGCCTTGCTCTCATACCACTTGATCTGATATTCACCCTATGAGTGACATCAGTTAAAGATTTATTAAACTAAGGTATTAAAGACTCATGTGTTGGTGTGTGTTCTATGTTATTGAAACAATGGATCGATCAGATTGCCAATACACAGACAATAAAATGGAAAGACATCAGAGAAATATAGTAAGGAACACAAAGACACAAACAATTTTTATAAGAAGTTCACCCTATTCTCCAGGGCTACGTCTCCGGTCCAGCTTCAGTGGTGGCCTTCTTTTATTGTGTCTTTCAGCAGAGAAATTACAATACAGGGACTCAATGTGAGTTCTCCTGAAGCAAATTTTTCTTGGTAGGGTGATTCTTAGATTTCCCAAGCCACTTAGAGTACACAGATTCTTCTTCTTCCTACCAACTCTATGACCTCTTGGTCTACAGTGGAAAAAGCCAACTGTGATTCTTAGTCCGGATAGATTCCTCTATGGGAAGGCTTGAATCTTCAAGCTCTCTGGTGCTCGATGCTACCTGTGGTCAGCTTGACCCTCTGTCTCTTCTGCTTGGCTTTACTATTCTATGTGTTTAGTCCTCCTCTTAGGGTTCACTGTTCACTACCTCTCTTGGTTGCTTGGACTCCAAATCAACTCTAACTGATTCGACTGTCTTTGTTCATGGCTTTAGCCATTCGATCCCTATGCTTGTTCGGTTCCTCTTCCGCCTGTGCCAATTCACCTTCTGCATCTACGCTTGGGGTTCCCTGTGTTTGGCGCCATCACGAACGCTCAGGGAGTGGCCACTTGTCCTCTTCTAAATGGTGCCAACATGCTTCGTCAACTTGTTTCTTCAATTAAGCCATGGATGTGTTCTTCCTCCACCATGGCGGTCAAACGGATTCCAAATCTCTTTAGAACGTGGCTTAATTCCCTGTCGATTCTACTTATTTCCATCAGGTGCAATCTCAGCCATCCGATCTAGGCCCTCCAGATCCGATGCCATACGCATGTTTCACGCGGTTGACTTGCTCGACCGATAGCGTGCGATCAATGGCAGTTTTCTCTCACCTTTACCTGCCACACGTCAATCGGTGTATGGAATCACTCCGCTTCTGTCCAAAACCTCTTACCATTCAAGGTCGCCCCGATCAATACCGCAGTGTGCAGGTCCCACTTTCGTACATTAGCGCTTTTTGCTTTTTCTTCCTGCGGTTTGCTGGCTCCCGAGGTGACCAAGTGCTCAGGCTTCCCCCTTCAGTGCCCTTTTCGCCTAGCGATGCGCGATTAGCACTAACCTCACCCTTTTCCCATTCCAAGGCTCCCAGGGGCTACTTTGGCCTCCTGCGCGAGCTCCATGGGCCTCGGTCAGTGCACTTTGACCAAGGTCCTCATTGTCCCACGTCGGTTTCCATTGCCATTGGTTCAGGGTGTTTTTCATGCTGTGTTTGGATTTCCTTAGAGATTTGTTCAACCTGTTTCAATCATGGTTATTGAAAATCTTTCTATGGATCCAATTCGGATCATGTACTATCACATAAAAGGATACTTCTATCAGTATTGTAGGTCTTTCCTCCTATGTTATTTGTTCATCCTTAACCTGCTTCAGATCTCTCTCTGACTCCCCTTTTTGTCTTTTGTGGAAGTGCAATCTACAATGTATTTTGGTCATGCGATTTGCTCCTAACACTCATACGTGTGGGGGCAATCTGTTATCATAAAAAAATGATCACCTGGCCATTTCTAACTAGGTGGATCGAAATACACCATGTGGATTTAATTTTACCATAATAAAATCGCTTTCACTATGGAAAATACTTTAGTAAACCACTTTTATTAAATGATTTTCAGATTTGAATAAAAATACTCTATGAGAATAATTGGATAAATCATTATTTATTTAATTTTCTCTAGGAATTATTATTAAATCATTATTTAATAATTATTCCTTGTCCCATTTGACTAAATCCCTTAGGAATATTTAAATAAATCATTATTTATTTGAATTTCCTTATTGTTGTTATTAGAATAATTATTAAATCACTATTTAATAATTATTTTGATTTCACACCTTTCTTGTTTCTCGCAAAATAGTTAATAAATAATTTTATTCACTAATTATTTCTAAATAAAGGAATTTAACCATTTTAAATTCCTTTTCCCTCTCTAATAAATATAATAAACTATTCCAAGTAGTTAGATCTGAATTTGGTCAGTAATTTTTTATTATTCTCCATTTTCAAGATTAGCTCCATACTTTGCTACATAAAGGAGGCTTTTTCATTCATTCCTCACCATGATCATTATCATCATCAATATTATCATCATTTTTTTTGAGCTCCCATTTTAGTTCTTCACTTTGTTTTGTTTTTTTACACGATTGAGAGAGGGAACTTTATTTGTGAAGCATCAAGATATCAAAGGACCCATCCCACAGAGGGGGACTTACAAACCACTATGTAGATCTCCTTCATAAGGTGTTATGAATAGAGAGTTATTTGTTTAAAATCATCTTTCCACTAGTTTATTATTCTGGATATATCATTTTTCTACTACTTGTTTTAGATCTTGTTTTCTTTTACTACATATTTTCCACTTGTGTTGCAGATCTAGAATGACAAAAACCATCAACTTGTTTTTAGGGTCATTTGTCACCTAGTGACTTAAGTGAGTGTTTTTGGTACATATTCCAAGAATTTTCATACTAATAGTGGTGAGGGGGTTGTTAGTTACAATCAACCCTAAGGTGATCAGCAGAGTCACCACACTTCCTCGAGAGGTGCAATCGAGAAAGGAGGATAAGGGTAGCAACACTTTTTCTAAGAAAATCTTTTTCCTAGATGATGAAGATCCAATTGAGGACAAAAATGGGGTTAGAAGGGAGAGCCTTCCCTGTACCTGGAATGAGGTGAGCTATCACATTCTCAAGTACATTTCTTGTGAAGGGAGGCTTAGTGTAGTCCATGGCTACCAATTTAGACTCCTCCATGAGTTGAGATTTGGAGGGGAGTTACCCATAAACCAAAGGTTCAATTTACCTTATTTGCTATTGTAGTCAATGATAGACATGAGCCAAAAAGTAAAAGAAGGGAAACACGGGCAATTGGAAAATCATGGACTCATCAAGCTAATACTAGAGGATTCCTTGAGCTAATTAAGAATTCATATTCAATGGTCCACATTTAGAGACATGGATAGAGAGGTTGTCATTGAAATTGAAGCACTTGCATATGTTAGGGACCCAAACTCTAGATGTGAAGAGAAGGAAAAAGAAGAAGAGAAGGCAGAAGAAGAAGAAGGGGCAGAAGAAGAAGAAGAGATAGAAGAATAAGAGGATGCATAAATAGATAAAACAGATGAGAAAGAAGGAAAATAAGGAGAAGAAGAAGAAAGAGAAGAAGAGAAAGGTAAAGAGGAGGAGTAGAAGGAAGAGGAAAGCCTTGAGGAATATACTAAATAAGGGGACAAATCTCCAAGGTTGTCCTCAAAGCCCAGTGAGAAGGAGGAAATTGTTCCCTTGACTGTCAAGTCCAAAGGGAATAGAGAGAGGCAGACTCCCCTCTATTTCAAAAAAATAAGAAGCACCAAGATCAAGCAGGGGAGGCCACAAACACCCACAAGGACTGCCATCATAATTGAAGAGTCACCAAAAAATCAAGAAGAGCTAGTTTCCTTGGGAGTGAAAATTGAGAAGGGAACATCACAACAAGCTACCCAAAAGGCTCCCATCACCTATGTTAGGAAGGTTATCACCAGTTCAGCATCAAAAAAGCAAGACAAGGCACCTGTGACCTTATTATAAAGAGGAAAACACTGATACAGGATCCTCAGGTAGTGCTACAGGAAACATTTTCGGACCTACAAGAAACACAAAAAAAGCTATAGGAAGGACAACAGAAGCATAGGGAAGGCATGTAAGCAACACCACAGGTGTAGAAGGAGGAAACTTCTCCAAAAACATCTCAGGGGGAGTTCCAAGAGCTGCAGGAGCCTAGCCCACAGCCAAAGATGAGCTCTTACTATAAGTTCATGGAGGGAGGTAGAGTAATACCATGAAAATTTGCAATCCCTCTCTTCTTTGAGATTGAGAAAAAGAGAGGAAGGACACATCGTAGGATGAAAATTGATAATTCAAAGAAGGTAAACAATGTTGGCCATATAGAAGAGAAACTTCTAGAGATGAGAAAAGAGTTGAGTGAGATGAGGGACAAGGAACATATCATGAGAACTCAACTACAAGCAGAAAACACATGGCCGAGGAGGTAGTTGTAGGTAAAAGTGAGCCAACTAGCCACCATAGCAAACCTCTCCATGGAGGCACTTCAGTCTAGGATGCCATCAAAATCATATGCATTATACCTCAAGGATCAATAGCTGCAATTTCATATCAATACACTAACACAACAGGGGACTATTGCTTTCCATGACTATAGATAGTTCATTGAACTATGTGACAAGAGAACCCTAGAAGATAAGGCCAAGATATCTGAGTTTTACCTACACAACTTGGCCTTGACAAATTTGAATGTGTGGGACACTAATGCAAAGTTTGGGGATTTATACCTAATAGCCCTTGCATCATGGATGAGTCATGAGGAGGCTAAGTCTAAGGAAGTGAAGAGGATGTTGGAAAAAGAGGAAGGAGAGCCCCTTTACATCAGAGAAGAATAGATAAATTCCAGGGTTGTCATTAGCAACCACAACATCATATCCAATGATTCCAGACTTGCACTAGGATACCTAGCTACACAAGAACATGCCATCACCCATCTTGAAGATACCTTGAGATTGATGGGAAATAAAAGCCAACAAGCATGCTAGAGGAGATGGAGCAACATACCACACATTTTAAGGATCAGAGATTGCCATTCTCCTAAGAGGTTGAGGAATGCATTGGAAAGGACACCCCTATATAAGAATTCAATGCAGAGACTAAAAGTCAATTGGATTGGTTTGAAACTCTGTCTACCACTGTTGTTGGGTATGTTAAAAGGTAGGAAGGAAGAAGATGAAAGAAAGAAGTGGGAAGAACTAGAGAAGCACGCAGGGTTCTATCCTCAAGAGGAAACTCCATCAACAGAGGCCTGGGATGTCAGAGAGGCCAGAAGAGCTATGAAAGATTTGGACATAGACTGAGTTTCTCAGAGGATGAGCAACAACTTTAGTAGTAGGGTGATGATGAGGCTTATTAGTAAGTAAACTATATGGGTCTTAATGCCACTCTCCAACTTGTTAAAATCAACTTTCTCACATTTATTTACATAATTTATTATATTTTGCTAGTGAGAAGGATAAAGGTGAGTTGTTATGTCATGTAGCATGGTATGTATTAAATGTAGGAATTGGAAAAGTTTTGGGATAATTTAAGTGCAGGAACTCGAAGTGGAAAAGAAAGAGGGGTTTTAGCAGATTTGGTCTCCCTCCTTAACTCTTCAAATCATTCGAATATTCCTCAACCATATCACATCTGCTTAGAGTTAATAGTAGCCAAGCCAACCGAGTTCATTGGCAGCCAAGCCAGTGATAGTTGAAGACAATTCTTTCTCGAGTTTGGAAGCCAGGTCTCCCTAATTTTTAGGAAGATGTTGATAGCTTCAATTTGTATAAATAAGAAGGCCAAGGGCCTCATTAGGATTCAATTTTTTGTTGTAACCAAGAGGCAATTTGGAGCTGAAACATTGTGACTGCTAATATTATGTTATAATTAACATTTTGATTATAATGAGAAGTTTTACCTTGATCTAGAACTGAGTTGAATTAGAGAGCTGAAGCTCTTGGGTTAGGGCCCAACCCTAGCAGTAGAGGTTCTTATTTTTTTACATGTATTCTTAAATTAGAATAATAGTTAGTTTTTGAAGTTATTTCTTCTTTGTGTAGTTTAACAAGTATTTGAATGGCTGTTTAGTCTTGCTTTCTTTAGTTGAAGAAGTAGATCAGTGGTACAATAGTGAAGGAGAGTACTTCAAAAAAACTTTTGATAATGGCATCTTCCTCATCTCCCTCATGAGATCATGGCTTGAGGGCCCCACTCTCATATCCCCAAAAACATATTTGTCTTTTGATCATTGCATAGCTTAGGGTTCATTGTTGGATAGATCATTGTTTATGATTTCTTGGAAGAACCTGTAGTTGTCATTTTATTTCTTGAGTTTTTTATAGCTTAAGAAGGCATTTCATTTGATAGATCTAGTTATTAGCCATAAATATATCATTTTTCTCAAATTCAACTCATAGTTTCCATATTGATATGTAGTGATGCATGAATGAAGAGAAAAACATGTTTGTTGTAGGGATTGTTGATCTATAGGGAGGAACTCATCCAAACAACCTCATCCAAGTCTTATCTACCTTATTCCAAGCCTACCAACCCCTAGTCCAAATTTCTATTTTGTAGCCCCCGTGGACAACCACTTTGGGCAAATCTCGTCTTCCTGAAGTGTTGGGCTTAGCCTTGGGAAATGTGCACCTTACAAACACCTTATTTCACCATAAAACATCTTTCGAGCACTTCATTTCACCTTCCCTACCTTCCTACATCCTTTCGCTAACTTCTTGTAGAAAACCAAGACATCATGTAGTAAACTAGGACATCCAGTAGTAGCTACAGGATCTCCTATAGTAGCCTGACTAACCCTATTTTGAGAATAAATTCTAGTCTGAACATAGGATAGGCCCTCAAATTGACTTACATGCCTCTAAGTACCATTTGATACCAGCTCTTCCATGCCTTTCTCCCCTGCAAAGATCAAATTTCTTAACTTAGCATTTACATTTCTAATTTAAAAATCAAAAGACTCTTTTTCTACAATTTCAGTATGAGATAGCGAGTGCATACATACATCAGTCATAGAGTGATAGGATAACATCCCTTTTCCACTTAGTCCAAATAGCTAGATGATAAAATGAAAGGTTATATTAGTTCTTTTTTGCAAGTAATGTGTGTCATTTCTTATATGATTTCGTGACATTTCATAGCATTTTCCATTCAACACTTTCATTTCTTAAATAGGAAAGCATCTACTTTCTTGTATTAAAGTTAGCTTTACATTCACTATTAGTAGTCAGACTCCTTGTTCATAAAAGACTGGTTTGAAAATCATAATGGCCTATCAACCCAGTTGAAAAGTGACCAGAGGAGACTGTTGCATCTATTGTGCATATAGCACTATCACCTCCAAGTTTGTACAAGACCCTAGGTTGATAAAGTAAAGTTGGTAGCCCTAGAAGTTGCGACATCCTTGTGTAATACTAAGGCTCATCAGTAGGCATCCAACCTTGCTCTGGGAAACTTCATAGAACTAAGAGATAGCCAGAGCCACTCAGCCCAGAAACTATGCAGAAGCTTTCCCTTAGTGACTTTCCATTGCATGTACCAGTAGGTTGCTTAGTTCCCTCTAGAACTGCGCAATATTTCTTTGCATGCATGGCATATTTTCTCGAAAAAGAAAAAAGAAAAATTTGAAAAGGCATCCCTGGATTTTTAGGAATCTATTTTTAACCGTGGCAGTTAGATGCAAAGTTGGTTTTAGAAACTTCCTGCCAAGTATTGCTTTTTCCTATATTTGTGGCATGCATGTGATAAACCCTAATTCTACCAAATCTATTTAATGGATTCCTTAGAGCTCATTCTTCACATTCAATCTTGGAGCTTTGGAATTCCTGAGGCATCTAGGAACCTTTGGCATAGACGACACAACTTTTTTGGATAAGTTTTTCTTTTCATGTCTTTTGCGCTGTTTTGTTGCTTTTTATTTCTTGGCTTGTGTGAGTGTTGTTTTCGATGTTTTACGAAATGACCAATGGAGTTTCAATGTATTTTAACTTGTAGAAGTGTTGTTTCAAGTTTTGTATTGCATTTCCCTTATGTTGCAATAATGACCTTGTTTCTCCACTAATAGTTGTCGTTGTGGTGACTCTCTTCACGAGCTTATTTGATTTTACATTTAACTGATTTTTCCACTTTCTTGGATTTCATGCATGTCTATTCACTCAGATCTGCACCAACTTGCACACTGGTGAGCACCAGTATTGCAGCAATAATGCTACAACTCCTGGGGCTCCCTACTTTACTTTTATCAACCCGGTAGTTTGTAACAAAATTGGAAGCGACGATGCTATATGCACAAGTACTATCTGTTACGGTAGGCTGTCACTCGGTCAGCTGGTGCAATATCACTAGGAACTCAAGCCAACTTCTACGAGTTCTCAGAAGAAGCTTTTAGCTGTGATGAAAGAAAGCTAACTGTACAGAGGCTATTCTATTTGCAGAAAGAGAAGGAAAACTGAGATGTAACACAAACCCTAGCAAACCCTAATTTACCCACTAACCCTACTTTTGTAGGAAACGAGATGAGAACTGATGAAATGAGTGCCATTGACTACTAAAAAGGTAAATTGCATTTATTTAAGCTAATTTTGAAAAGACATTAGAATAAAACACCTTTTTGTGCTTTTGAGTGTTTTTATGTGAAATTATTATGCTTGTGATTTATCTGTTTGTGATTGTGCAAAGGTTTGGTGGCGAAGGAAGATGGAGTTAGATTTTGCAGAGGTGGAGGAAGGTGTGGAGAGGTCCTAAGAAGCCCCTAGTACCATTCTAAAGACTTCCATAGTGATCAGACTTCAAAAAATCACTCACAGGAAATTCAACAAGAGGCTGTAGGGGATCTACAGGAGGATCTACAGGAGGATTTATAGGAGGAGGCCGAGAGCTATTATTGGAGTTTTGAAGGTGGAAAAGTGACGGAAAAGGGTAACTAAAGGCTAGATGAAGGTGTTGAGGTGTCTATAACTTGTCAAGGAAGATCAAGAAAGAACATGATGGTTGGATTTGTTCAAATGGCAAGAGGGCAGTCTATGGAAAAATGCAGAAATTAGGGCAGATTGGCAAAAGGTTGTGAATGACTTGGGAAATCTATGAGAAGTGAGTTGGCACTAGCTATTTTATGGATGTATGGTGAGCTGAGATGTCTTGCATGAGATCTGCACATTTATTTATCAAAACTAAGCGGGAAAAAAACTAGTTGTACCAAGAAAACAAAAAGATCACTCATTAACCTATTTCCTGACCTAGAAACAGAAAATGTTGAATAGTGACCTGTGAATAGAAAAGCATGCAGAGAGATCTATGGTAAAATAATAGGAAATGATCTAAGCAACTGAATTTGAACTAATATATCAATCTTTCCAAATCAAGTTATCACACTAGCAGTTGCATGGAAGAGCAAAAAATGTGTTTTTGGTGGCAACAGAAGTGCCTTGACCTCAAATCATAGTCCCAGGAAGGGAGAAAAGGGACCAGGGCTTGCTATTGGCATTTTTAATGTTATTCTATCACTACAGTAATCTACTTGAGCAACTGAAACAAAAAACAACTATGCAAACCATCAAAAGCAACCTAATCTAACGAAGTAAAATGAATCTATGTAATAGAAATTAACTCATGAACTCAAGAAAAAACACATAAGTACACAGTAAGAGGTGTTGGGAAACTTGGGTTGGGCCCTAACCCAAGAGTATCATCCCTATGAAAGAGATCAGTGCTAGCTCAAAAACTGTTTCATCTTCATTACCAAAAATAATAGTCACATTACATGAACTGTTATCAAAAGGAACTCGAAAATAAGCTGAACAATGTGCTGCACCAAAGTGCAAAAATTCTACTAATAACTAGCTAAATAGTGAGGCTCTAAGCCTCCTTATTTATACAAACGAATTCCTCCAACAGTCCTCTTAAAATCAAGGAACTTGGCTTCCTAGAACTGGAGATAAACAACAATCCTTCTTTACTTGCTCAGCTGCCCCTTGGAATCATCAATGTGGACCTTTGTGCTCCGAGTTGATGATGGAGGATTCAAGGAAAGGGGTCATAGATGAAGGAGACACCCCCCTACAAATCCTCTTCCCTATTTCCCTCAAGTTTTGGCTGCTATTTGCTCATACATCCCTTGACTTTGTCCAAAATTGGCCAAAAAATCTGCATAAAACACACATTAGGCTACATGGAAAAGTGACTAACCCAATTCACTCTATTAGCATAAATATATTCAAAAACATGAAATAAACTAATGAGAATGGTGGATTAAGTCAAAATAAGAGGCAAAATGAGCCCATATAATTACCCATTTATGGGGTTCATCATTACCCCCTTACTGAATGGGTTGCTCATAATCTAACTCTTCATCCTTGATGGCTCTGACAGATTCCCTGGCAACACATGCCTCTAATGTGATATCTTCCTCTTTATCATGGAAACCTACCTTCCTATCCTCCTCTTCCCACTATTTCTGTTCTTCCTCCTCTCTTACTCCTTCCAGCAGTCCTAGCAGCAATGGAGGACTGAATTTAAGGCCAATCCAATTGGCCTTCAAACTTTGCATTGAGTGCTTATACAGGGGCACTCTCCTCATGGCTTCCTTCATCTTGTTTGGGGAGTGATACTCCCGATACTTAGGCTGTGTGGCACTGTATTCCACCTTCTCATGCAGGTATGAATGCATTCATCTCCAAACAATCTCTCCATGTCCTCGAAGTGAAAAATAGCCTGGGCCTCCTTATCAACATAATTTGGGACAACTTGAGGATTAGCTGCAAGGTGTTAGTGGGCATAGATGAGAGCCAAGGGGTCTGCTGGTTCTGCTCTAATCATCAAGGGTTCACTCAGCTCTTTTGCCATCATTATCTAGATTTCCACTGCCCTTTTCTCTTCATGGCTCATCCAAGATGCCATAGCCATCAGCTGCAAGTCTCCCAATGCATCATTTGGATCCCATAAGTTCATGTCAGTAAGTGCCATGTTGTGCAGGAAAAATTCTGCTAGCTTTGCTTTATCCTCCGCTGAACTGCGATCACATAAATGCATGAATTGGCCATAATCCTGAAAAGGTATTGTGCCCCTCTCGGCTAGTGTCTTAATCTGAAATTGGAGCCACTGATCCTTGAGGTGCACTACATATGATTTGGCTAGCTGCCTGCACTGTAATGCCTCCATAGCCCAGCTGGCCATGCAAGCTAACTGGGCTTCCTTTTCCTGTAGCTGCCTTGTCAAAATCAACACCTCATTTTCTGCATGGGATTCCCTTTCCTGTTGCTGTTTTATCAATGTCTCACTGTCTACCTGGGGTTCCTCTTCCTGTTGCCATTTCTTTAAGATTGACAGCTCATTTCCTCCTTGAGGTTCCCTTTTTTACAGCTGCTTCTTCAACATTTCATTTTCTGCTTCTAATTGAGCTCTTCTGATGCTTTCTGTATGCCTGACCATGCTCAATTCTTTGCCCATCTCTCTCAACCTATTTTCCATGTGCCCAATGTCTTCTACCCCTTTTGATTTTGCAATCTGCATCCATGTATGGGTCCTGACTCTTTCCTTTTCCAGCTCGAAGAAAAGAGGAAATACAAACTTTTGTGGGATGATATTCCCACCGTCGAGAAGGTTGTAGTAACAACCTAATTTAGGCTGAGGTCCAAGATCTGGTGTCTCTTTTGCCTTGTCTTCCTCCTTGGTCTGTTCTTCTTCCTTCTTTTCAAGTTTTTTAGTCTCTTTGAGCTTTGCCAATGTCTCCTATAGAGAGGTTTGCACCTCCTGTAGGACTGTTTTGGAGTCCATTAGTTTGATCCTTTCCTTCTAAGTAGAGATATTAGGACTTCCTCTCTCGTAAGTGATGGGGATTTTGGAGGGAGATTCCTCCTTTGTTGTAGTAGGTACATCCTCAATGATGATGGGCTCCTTTGAAGGTGGCTGAGGTTTCCCCATCTTGATTCTGGTGCTCTTTTGAGCTTTGAAGTACATATATGGTTGTCTCTTCCTTTTTCCTTTGGGCTTGGCTGGAGTACTAAGTGCAGCAAGAACAGTTGCTGCTTCTCTTACTAGTGTCTCAGGAGACACTTCTTCTTGTTGTGTTTCTTCTTCTTCATCTACTATTTTGCTTGTTTCTGCTGGTTTTGTGTCTACTGTCTCTGACTCTATTTTCTCCTCTACTTGTTTAGTTTCCACCTTTCCTGTGGCAGCCTTTTTCTGAACTGTCTTAGGCTTCTTTTTTTTAGTTCTTGTCCTCTTCCTTTTCTCTGTTGTGGTTTTCCCTTTTTCTGCTTTTGATGCTATCTTCTTCTCTACTTTAGGCTCATATGTGGTGGTGTCATGTTTCTCCTCTCCTCTCTGTTTTTCTTCTTTTTCTTCTTCCAATTGAATGTTCTATTCTTCTTCATGGATTTCCTTCTTAGCTTCCTCTTTTTGTTCCTCCTCTTCACTTCCAGATGGACTAAGGTCATCAGTGAGAGTTTTTATATCATCTTGTTTAGTCATGTTCCTAAAAATATCCTAGGCTATAGGGATTGTGTAAGTGTGGAGGGCATCCTCCACCAGTAATTTAATAAGCCCATGGTGAGCCGGTTGGTCTGGAACCCCTGCATTCAATTTGGTGCTACACTCTATTAAGGATTGCATGAGAAAGTATGGAAGACTGAGTTTTCTGGATGCAGGAAGGTCCATGCCATATCTTAGTTCATGTAACAGTCTGAAATGATACCCATAAACGATGTTGTATCTTCCCTCACAGGAGATATACTTCATGATCTAATAGCTGACCTCACCCCATGGATAAGGTATACTTGTCCTCCTAATCCCATTCTTATCCTCCACAGGATGTTCATGAGGCTGGAAAAAGGTCTTCTTAGCAACTTGTCCTAGTGGTTTTTCTTCTTTGCTCCAAGGGAGCCCAAGTGGGAGACTTGTAATCCTATTTATGAACTTTGGCGTAAGTTCTATGGTTAGACCCCTGAAACTGACTGTGGCATGGGTTTCTGAGTGAGGTTTTAAAGACAATAAAAATTCCCTGGTGACTTCCTCATCATACCCATGAAACTTCTCAAAGAAAGGCATCTAATTTTCCCTGGTAAAGAGGGCTACCACTTCTTGATGTTCATGCAGTTTAGTTGAATTCAGAGGCTCCTTCCTCAGAAAACCCCCTGTCATGATGTTCAGAGATTGCTGGAATGTTTCAGGTGAGGAGGAAGGCAACAAATTTCAAACTCGAAAGCAGAGGAACAGCTGAGGTTTTCTTTCTGGAACTAGAGAGAGAGTTTTTCATGTTCTTCCTTTTTAACAAAAACAAATTGCAATTTTCCTTCCCTTCAAACTCTGTTCTCAAACTTAATTTACTTCCCAAGCTATTTGAGGGAAACAATATCTTGAAAAAAAACAGAGAGTATATAGGACAATGTTTTTTTCCTTCCACAAAATAAACAAACTACCCAATGCAAATTCACTTTTTTATAGGCTTGATTTTCTATGGTTGCATCCTTTATTTACATAGCAGAATACCACGGAGGAGAAAGAGACAGAATTTTAGTGTAGAGATTAAATGGAGAAACTGTATATATTTCTAAAAAAACATAGGCAGACTTCTGTTCTCACTTTTCCTTTCTTTTCAACTCAATACTTCGCTTCATATCCACCACCTTTTGTAGATATATGAAATGCAGAGTGGGTTTTACTAAGCCTACCTTTTTGAGCTTGAATTTGGCATAAAAATCCTGAATTTTCCTCTGCGATGCTACTCACTGGCCCTCTTGTAGAAGGGCTCCTGTAGGACTATGTTTCCGCTCCTATAGAGTGCGGTAATGCTCCTATAAAGCCCGATAAGTAGAAGGGTTCTGAAACTGGTAGAGAGTGACTGTTTCAAGGTTTTGAAGGTGGTAAGTAGGTTGCTACAACTGAGAGCTCATCAATACAAATGCAAACAAAGGTGGTGGAGGCGTTCGATTACAGCATATTAAAGCTTGCGGGCATGTTCTATGGTGACGAGGTGAGGTGGTAGGAAGGGTACGTTATCCCCATCCGAACCGTTGGCCCCTGCTTCAGTGCCATAATGAATCTTCATGCCACCTACATGTAATCACTTCCATCATTCCCATTATACACCACCACCACTATCTGCTTTGAGTTTTCTTTCTCGAGTTGACTGAACACACATGCCGATTGCACCTACTGAATGTTGTTTGAACTGGACAAGGGTGTCCAGTTAGTTGGCCACCAATCTCATTTAATCGCAACCATCTCATTGTCCATATATTCTTTAAATTATACTCATGCAACAGAGGAACGAGTTTAGTCACTTACCTGTTAGTCGCTACCGTGTTGTTGCATGCTTCAGGCTTTGGCATTCTATTCATGGATTGTTGCTGCTGGCGCCCGTGGCTTCTGAATTGGTGGCTCAGCTACCTTGTACTGATGATCTTTAATCAGGTTTGGCTCCGTGTGCATTTTATACACCTCTGGCTACACTGACCCTACCTCTGGAGCTCGATTTTTAAGGGGATCAACTATTATAGGAATCCTGCGGGATTTCTTGTAACTGCTTCTGCCTCTAAAACTTCTGGCTGAGGCTTGAGCAGGGACTGGAGAGATAGCTAAGGAAGGTTCTGAAGGAAAAGGAAAAGTAACTGGTATGCACTAGGTAGTAGCTGGTATGCACTAGGTAAGAGTTAAGTTTAGGATGCTACTGTTTTATTCTTCATTTTTTTTTACACGAAAGAAACAGGATTTTTGTGTTTTATGTGCAAGGAAGAAAGAAGCAAGTGGAAATGCAGTGGTGCAGGTGTGGAATGGTGAGTTAGGAGGATGAATGGTGGTAGGGGGGTCCACGGGTCTTCAAAACATGTTTTAGGCCCTCTGATCCTTTTCTGGACTTGATTTCGAGCTTTCTGTGATTTCTACAGGAGCCTCCTATAGAATGCACAGAGCCTCCTGTCGGATGCATAATTTCTAGAAAAAGCGAGACCAGGGACTGGGAAAAGACAATGGAAATGGAGAAATAATATATCAGAGGTGTATTCAGCTTGGCCATGTCCCTTTTTCTTCTATGGCCCTCCTACAATCTGCAATGCATTAAAAAAAAGTTAATTTTCTGTTCCTGTTTTTTCTTTTTTCTTTTGCCTTTTTTATTTTTTTTAATGAGACAGTTGGGGCACCTCCAGGAGGTTTTCACCCTCACTACCTTCCTTGGGCACCTCCAAGCGGAGGTTTTCACCCAAGGGTATTTTATTCTCCTTTTTCTTTTTTTCATGGTGTGGGTCTAGTGGAGGCAGAGACTTGCTCCACTACCAACACTGTTTTACTCAGATTCTCAATGAATTCTTGCTTGGAGAGGGGCTTCCTGTAAACCTTCAGCCTATGCCCATTGACAAGCATGGGGATGGATTCTTCATCGATGGTCCTGATAAAAGCTGAACCATTGTCATTGCACCTTTCTACTATGTACGGTCCCAGCCATCTTGTCCTCAGTTTGCCCTTGAAATCTTTATACCTTGAATCATAAAGTAGCACCCAATCTCCTTCCTGGAATTGTTTCTCTTTGAGGTGTCTGTCATGCTATATTTTCCTTTGAAGCTGGACTACCTCTGAGTGGAGAAGGGCCTACAATCTCTGTTCATCCAATCCATTTAGCTGAAGTAACCTTTCCTTTTGTGCATGGCTAAGATCTAGGTCCAGCTAAGCTGCCATCCTTAGTGTGTTATATTCAAATTCTATTGATAGCAAAGCCTTCTTCGCATAGACCAGCTCATAGGGTGTGAACCCTGTGGTGGTCTTCCAAGTGGTGTTATAGGCCCAGGAGGCCTCAATCAATCAATCTTCCCAATCTCTCCTGCTGCTGCTCACTACCTTGGTCAAAATTCCTTCCAAAGCTCTATTATTTCACCTATCCATTTGCTTGTGGATGATAAGCGGTGTAAGTTCCGTGCTTAATTTTGTGATGTGTGAGTAAGTCTTCAATCAGATTGGAGGTAAACTGAATCCCTTGATCTATGACTAATTCTCTTGGATATCCAAACTTGTAGAATATATTCTCTCTCAAAAACTCAGCTACTTTTCTTCTGTTGCTGCCTTGATCACTTTTGTTTCTGCCCATTTTGTTAGATAATCAGTGCACACAATGATGTAAGATTTCTTCTTTGAAGGAGGGTTGACAGGACCCACAAAGTCCATGTCCCACTTCTCAAATGGCTCAAAAGTCACTTGAGGTTGCAGGGGCATCTCATCCCTTGGAGTGGGTTCCCCATCCTTTGACATCGGTCACATTGGCTGATATATCTCCTTACATCTTGATGAAGAGTGGACCAATAGTAGCCTGTTTGCAAGATTTTGAAGGCAGACCTCTTTGCTGCAAAATGTCCCCCATAGGGCCCATCATGACAGGTTAGGAGAATGTCAAAAACTTCCTCCTCCCTAAAACATCTCCTCAAAACCTGATCTGGGCCAAGTTTGAAGAGATTTCCCCTAATCTAGGTGAAAGGGGCACTTTTTCTCACAATCTTGCTCTTCTGTTTTGAGGAAAGGTGTGGCGGGAACTGTGCTGAAAGAAAGCAATTTTCTATATCAGAAAACTATGTAGAGAGTACTGAGATAGAAAATAGGTGTTCATCTAGCATTTGATCATCCACCATTCCTTCTTCACCTACAAGCAAATCTATTCTAGGCAAAAAATCAGCAACAACATTTTCCTTACCTGGGTTATCAACAATGGTTAAATCACATTGCTGCAATAAAAGTAACCATCTAATAATACGAGCATTTACATCTGGCTTGTTCATTAAATACCTAATTGCAACATGATCAGTGTGTACAAATTTTTGATAGTCGGTGATGTAGTGTCTGAACTTATTTAGGGAATGGACTATAGCTAGGAGCTCCTTTTCGGTTACAGTGTAGTTTAGTTCTGCCTTCGATAAGTTTTTACTTACAAAATATATGGCATGAGGCAAATTCTCATCGATTTTCCCTAAGGATGCTCCTATCACTTTGTTCGAGGCATCTATATGAATGTGGAAAGGTAGGGCCCAGTTTGGACCTCTCAAAATTGGGGCAATCACCAGTTTACTTTTCAAGGTATCTAGAGCCTCTTGATAGTTGTCAGTCCATATGAACTCAACATATTTTCCCAAAAGACCAAACAATGGAGAGGCTAGCTTACTAAAATCCTTAATGAATCTTCTATAATACCCTACTAAACCTAGGAAACTTCGAACATCTCTTACCTTTTGAGGAGGTGGGACCCTTTGGATAATGGCAATTTTGTTGGGGTCCACCTATAATCCTTACTAAGAGATTGCATGACCTAGCACGGTCCCTTCAGTCATCAGGAATTCACATTTTTCAGGACTGAGGGACAGGTTCATTTCAATGCACTTGTCCAAAACTTTTCCCAGGTTAGACAAAGCTTCATGGAAGTTAGAACCATAAGGGGTAAAGTCATCCATATAGATTTCCATTGCATCATGAACCAGTACAATAAACATACTCAATACTACACTCTAGAAAGTGGCGGGAGCATTGCACAATCCAAAAGGAAGGACCCGGTATGCAAAGGTACCCCAAGGGCAAGTGAAAGTGGTCTTATCTTGGTCTTCTGGGCTGATTTTGATCTGGTTGTACCCACTAAACCCATCTAGGAAGGAGAAAACCTTCTTCCTTGCCAGGCCATCTAACACTTGATCTATGAAAGGCAAAGGAAAACGATCCTTCTTGGTGGCCTTGTTTAGTTCCCAATAATCGACACAGATTCTCCACTTCCCATTTTTATTTGGCACTAGCACCAAAGGAGAGACCCATTCACTGTCAGAGATAGGGTAGATGAATCCTGCATCCAGTAAATTTTGCAGTTCTTCTTTGACAATGTCCTTAAGGGCTAGATTCATCCTCCTTTGAGGCTGCCTGACTGGTTTGCAATCTTCCTTAATGTAAATGTGATGAGTGCAAACTAAGGGGTGCACTCCCTTCATCTCCTTATAGCTCCAAGCAAAAGCATCCAAGTGGTTTCTCAATAAGCTACACAATTCTTTCATTTGAGAGGTGGATAGGGATGAGTTGCTCTTCAAGGTTCTTTCTGGGCCAAATTCCACATTCTTAACTCAGAGAGAGGTCAGATTAGCCACACAGAGATCAACTAAAGGATTGGCTTGGGTTTCTTCCACCAAATCTTCTAATGGCAACAAACTGGGGGGTGGATTATGAATCAAGTTTTCAATAAGATCATCCTCGGTTTGTGCCCCCCCCCCCCATGGTAGCTTCCACTGCACATAGTGGTGCGGAATAGACTTCATCCTCATCTTCCTCCTCCAACCATAGAGGTAAATCATGTTATAACAAAGGTTGGGCAAGAGGACATAGGACTAGCTGTTTGGACATATGCCCATTCTTGATTGTCATGTTCCCTGCTTGACAACTGATGTAGTCCTCTGTAGTAGCCAACCAGGGCCTTCCCAAGATGAGAGGATACTCAGTAAGCTTTGCCTTTGGTTGGAGAACCAGGAAATTAGCAGGGTACTCCCAAGAATCGATGGAGACCATTACATCTTCCACAATCCCTGCAGGGGTCACGGTGGAGTGATCTGCTAACTATAGTATTGTTTTGGTCTTTCTCAGGGAGCCCTGGAGGTTGAGCTTGAGCATAGTGTCCTTGGTCATCAAATTAATGGCAGCCCCTAGATCAATTAGGGTATGGGGGTATTACGGAGCCATTGATGTGGACATCGACTACTGGACTTCCAGGGTCTAGATATTTTGGACAGATTACCTGCCCTAACATCAGGTCGGACAACTGTCCTATGACATTGATAGTTGGGGCATCTCTCCTGCGCCTGCCTGGGTGCCTGAAGCACTTCTTCTTGATCATTTTGTTGTATATAGGCACATCCTTTATGGCTGGGAGAAGTGGTATCTTTACACATAATTGTTTCAATTCTCCCAGAAGTTTAGTCTCTTCTGGGGTAGGCTGTTTTGTGCCAGTTAATCTCTCAGGAAAGGGTGGAATGGCTTTTGGTTCACTTTCCTCTTTTTCTTCCTCATCCTCCTTAGGGGGAGGTTGTTATATGGGAGAACCTTTCTAGATCGTAGGTTAATCTCCTAAATCTCCACAGCATAGGTTGGGCATGATGTTTCCCCACTATATACCTGTTGGGCATGTCTGTTATTCGGGTTTGGGTTCAGTTGAGCAGGTATTTAGGGCTGCCTTGGTGGAGCAGGAGGCAATGTTTGTGGTTGCACAGGTGGTGGAGGAAAAAGACCGGGAGGAGAGTTGTACTGGGGCCTCCACCACTGATGAGGTGAACTCCACTGAGGTTGTGGCTGAGCATTAGAGTGAAATGAATGAGCAACTATTTGAGCATGGTATTGAGATGGATATGACCAAGGAGGGGGTGTGGACCAAGAAGGATGAGCAGGGGGACCCCAAGAAGGCATGGAAGTGGCTTGATTGGAGTTGCAATATGTCTGGGATGTCCCTTGCATTCCTTGCTAGTAAGGTTTGGGCCCATGTGGCCTCCTTTGGTTCATGAAATAGAGTGGTTCAGTGGCTCCTTTGGTCCCCTGGTATGCAACTTTAAGTCCGAGCAAGGAAGGGCACTGATTCGTAGAATGGTCTTCTTCATAGACTAAACACACTTCTATAGAGTTCAATGGACATTCATTCCTAGGATGCCTTTTGGTGCACCTAGGACAAAAAATGGCCAAAGTCCTCTCTACTTCCTCTTGTTTTCTTTTGATATGCAAGGTATCCATTTGCATGGCAAGAGTCTGCCTCATCTCACTCTTGAAATCTTCTTGCAGATTTTCAAATTCACCTCTAAGGGATGAACTGGATGAGGATGTACTAGCTAAGGGTTGACTTCCCCTACCTCTCTTTCTGGCTGCTCTATAATGGTTTCTAAACACAGTTTTTATGTCATCATAAGGTAGTTGGTAGATGTCCCCCCCAGCCAGCAAATGGACGGTATCTAGAAGGTCTTCCAGGACCCCTATGAGCAGGACCAACTTTAGAGATTCAGGGTCAAGTGTGCACCTAGCCCTTTTATAACTGAGATGAAACCTCTCTTCATAGTCTTCTAAGGATTCATCGCTTCCCATGGTCATTTGGAAGATTTCTTCCTTGGTATCCTTTGACCTACAATAGTCCCGATATTTTTTGTTAATGACTTGTTGCATATGAGCCCAAGTTTTGATGTTGTTGCCAGGTAACCCCATGAACCAGCGCAATGCTGCATCCTTGAGGGTAGAAGGAAATAGTTTCAACTTCTGCTCATCTTTTGCATAGTCATAGGGTCGACAGATAATAGCAAATTCAAAGAAGAAGGTATCAGGATCTTCAATAGTCAACCCACAGAAGTGAGGTAAGGCTGAGGAACTTATGTTCTTCATTTTAGTGTCCCCATTAGTCTCTCAGATGGGAAAGGTACCCTCTACTCTTTCCCCATTTCCTCTAACATTTCTGTTTTCAGCCATGGTCTTAGGAGGAATGGTTTCTTGCTCCTTCTGCTATAGTATTTTCATATATCTCTGGTGGTTCACCTATAGGTTCTTTCGGATCACTACCACTAAAGAAGAGAGAAGGGCGACTTAGTGATGTGGTGGGTGTGTTGGGTAGGAATTTTCCTAAATTATCTCTGTTCCTACAAGGCATGAAAGGAAATCTCTTTTTGGGTGATTTTTGTTTTTTTTTCTTCTGCTTGTACTTACAAAACTTAAATGGATTGAACAACAAATTGTGACTAACTGAAATGAACTTGCTGAAATGAAATTGTAGAATTGAAATGAAAGCAAGGAAATTACTAATCTACTCTGCTGGAATGGAAATTGCAAAATTGAAATGAAAGTAAGAAATGACTAATCTATTTTGCTGAAATGGAAATTGCATAATTGAAATGAAAGTAGGAAATGACTAATCTATTTTACTGGAATGGAAATTGCAGAATTGAAATGAAAGGAGGAAATGCCTAATATATTTTTCTGAAATAGAAATTGTAGAATTGAAATGAAAGCAGGAAATTCCTAATCTACTTTTGTAGAATTGAAATGAAACAACTACTCTACTTTTGTAGAAATAAACTATTTAGCAGAATGTTGCAGTAGAAAATAGAAGAAAAACAGTAATCACAAAATATTGTGACGCTTCCTCGGTAACGGCGCCAAAAAGATGGTGAGCACCAGTATTGCAGCAATAATGCTACAACTCCTGGGGATCCATACTTTACTTTTATCAACCCGGTAGTTCGTAACAAACTTGGAAGTGACGGTGCTGTATGCACAAGTACTAGCTCTTACTACAAGCTGTCACTTGGTCAGCTGGCGCAAGATCACTAGGAGCTCAAGCCAACTTCTATAAGTTCTCAGAAGAAGCTTTTAGTTGTGATGAAAGAAAGCTAACTCTACAGAGGCTATTCTATTTAGAGAAAGAAAAGGAAAACTGAGATGTAACGCAAACCCTAGCAAACCCTAATTTACCCACTAATCCTACTTTTGTAGAAAAAGAGATGAAAACTAATGAAATGAGTGGAATTAACTACTGAAAAGGTAAATTTCATTTATTCAAGGTACTTCTGAAAAGAAATGAGAAGAAAACATCTTTTTGTGCTTTTGAGTGTTTTTATGTGAAATTATTATGCTTGTGATTTATCTAGTTGTGATTGTGCAAAGGTTTGGTGGCAAACGAAGATGGACTTGGCTTTTGGAGAGGTGGGGGAAAGTGTGGAGAGGCCCTAAGAATCCCCTAGTACCCTTCTGAATACTTCCATAGTGATCGGACTTCGAAAAATCACTCACAGGAAATTCTACTGGAGGCTACATGGGATCTATAGGAGGATCTACAAGAGGAGGCCGAGTGCTATTTTTGGAGTTTTGAAGGTGGAAAAATGATGGAAAAGGGTAACTAAAGGCTAGATGAAGGTGTTTAGGTGTCTAGAACTTGTCAAGGAAGATCAATAGAAAACAAGATGGTTGGATTTGTTCAAATGGCAAGAGGGCAGTTTATGGAAAAACGCAGAAATTAGGGCAGATTGGCAAAAGGTTGTGAATGACTTGGGAAATCTATGAGAAGTGAGATGGTGCTAGATATTTTATGGATGTATGGTGAGTTGATATGTCCTGTAAAATATCTGCACATTTATTTATCAAAACTGAGCGGGAAAAAAACTAGTTGTACTATGAAAACAGAAATATCACTCTTTAACCTAATTCATGACCTAGAAACAGAAAATGCTGAATAATAACCTGTGAACAGAAAATCATGTGGAGAGATATATGGTAAAAGAACAGGAAATGATCTAAGCAACTGAATCTGAACCAATATATCAATCTTTCCAAATCAAGTTATCACACTAGCAGTTGCATGGAAGAGCAAAAACTGTGTTTTTGGTGGCAGCAGAAGTGCCTTGACCTCAAATCATAGTCCCAAGAAGGGAGAAAGGGGATCAGGGCCTGATATTGGCCTTTTTGAATCTTGTTCTGTCACTGCAGTAGCCCACTTGAGCAAATGAAACACAAAATAGCTATGCAAACCATCAAAATCAACCTAATCTAATGAAGTAAAATGAATCTATGTAACAGAAATTAACTCATGAACTGAAGAAAAAACATATAAGTACACAGTAAGAGGTGCTGGGAAACTTGGGTTGGGTCCTGACCCAAGAGCATCATCCGTCTAAAAGAGATCAGTGCTGGCTCAAAAACTGTTTCATCTTCATTACCAAAAATAATAGTCACATTACATGAAATGTTCTCAAAAGGAACTCGAAAATAAGCTGAACAATGTGCTACACAAAAGTGTGAAAATTCTACTAATAACTAGCTAGAATATTGAGGCTCTAAGCTTCCTTATTTATAAAAATGGATTCCTCCAACAGTCCTCCTAAAATCAAGGAACTCGGCTTCCTAGAACTGGAGATAAACAACAATCCTTCTTTACTTGCTTGGCTGCCCCTTGGAATCATCAATGTGGACCTTTGTGCTCCATGTTGCTGATGGAGGATTCAAGGAAAGGGGTCATAAACGAAGGAGACACCCCTCCAAAAATCCTCTTCCCTATTTCCCTTGAGTTTTGGCTGCCATTTGCTCATAAATCCCTTGACTTTGTCCAAAATTGGCCAAAAAATCTGCATAAAACACACATTAGACTACATGGCAAAGTGACTAACCCAGTTCACTCTATTAGCATAAATATATTCAAAAAAATGAAATAAACTAATGAGAATGGTGGATCAAGTCCAAATAAGAGGCAAAATGAGCCCATATAATTACCCATTTCTAGGGCTCATCACACACACACTTAGTCCTTCTCATTTTTAGGTTTCCCTTGGTTAGATCTAGGTTGCCTTGGCCTATATCTTGCTTCTTCGGGCATGCACTATGCATTATCAGAATTCAAGGCTCTACCTTGCCTCTACGAGTTATGTAGAGCCTACCTACAACTGGTCCCAACTGTGCTCTGCGCAGATATGGGAGACAGTACCTAGTGTTACTGACTAGACTGCGCATTGCACAGTTCCAGCCAACATCCCAGCCAAACTGGACCATGCATTGCGTAGTCTCAGTTAGTATTCAACCTCTCTTGACTGCGCTCTCCATAGTTCTAGCCAGCAGCAAGCCTCACTGGCAGCTAAGACTACGCAATGCGCAGTTCCAGCTGACACTCTCCCAGCCTCCCAGAGTCAATGCTGCACAATATTTCCGAGTAGTCACCTAGTTAGTTGCATGATTGATTCCCAAGTTTCTTTATGTTTTCAACTGACATTGGATTGATTCTAAGTTGCTTTATGTTTTCAACTAACATTGGATTACTATGAGCATCTTCTCTGTCTCCAGGTACAATAGGTTTTTGAGCAGGTTCTCAGCAGCACAGGTAACATGGTCTGAAAGAGAGTTGGATCTAAAGACACAGTTGAAAGCGGTACTCGAGATGTGGTTGAATAGGTGCCTATGAGCTTCCCTATTTTTACAAGGACACTTTTGTTCATCGAGAAATACATCAAGATCACATGGAAAGACATCAATGCTATATTTGTAGGCAGCTTTGAGAAGAATCTCGAGGATTGTCATGTCTATGTCAAAATTCATAAGTCAGGATTGTACAAGGTTGCATACAGGTATCCCACCTTCCAATGCACGGATGTGATCCACTGGATTGTATCACGCACTGATATTAAGAAAATGATATTGAGTAGTGTCAATGGAGTAGAGCTTGATACCTTTAGGACAGAGGATTATGAACAGATGTATCATTTTCCACAACTGGTGAACAGGATGGATGCACCGTTCTACACTCCCAACAACAGCATGAACGCAAGAGACACCTTGAAGCATTGGGTGTAGAAATTCCCACCTGTAGATCACCTGATAATGCAATATACTAAAGCAAAATATTGATCTACTTCTACAACCAATTTAGCGGAAGCTTAATCAAATATGAGAAAGATCAATAAAACACATATAACTGATAAGAAGAAATCAATCACACATAACACAGAAGAAATAACCCAGGGGAAGCCTTAGCCAAAAACCCCAACTCTATATTATCATACAAGTGGAAATATGTTCAGTATTACAAAAAGAATCAGCTCAAAAGCTATCCTGCTCTCTTTGCAATACCTCTGCTATTCATAGACAGTCAAAGGCCTCTCTCAAACCTTCTCCTCTGTCCTCCAAGCCTCCTATTTCTTTGCGCAATTTTCCTTTGGGTCCAATGAAGCCACATGTGTGAATTGGCCTCTTCACACACTCACTAACCTTTGATCTAATTGCGCAATCCTAAGGGAGATAAATCCTTCTCCATGGATGAGTTTCCTTTATAGGAAAAATCCATCCAACTGATAGTACATTGTCCCTCCTCTGATCTCAACTAGGTCTTTCTTTGAACTGACATGCATGAGTTATTTATGAGAGAATATTCAGTTATCTGAAGTGCAGCAGTTATATGCAAGCATGCATTAACTAACTAAACTTACATTAATTTAGACAAACTGTTTAAATCAATCTAACTGGACTTGACTTAGTTAACTGAGCCAATTAATTACAACTCAAATTATAACTCATCCTTATCTCTTTAACTGATGGATAAATTCCTCAACCAATGGAGAAATTGTTGCATGTCCTCACATAGACTTCATGTTTGATTTTTCACAACTAATTAACTCATGGTGAATTAATTAATTTATTTTCAAACAACTGTTAAGTTCAAATTCTAATTTTACTTCCTATTTTAGTCCAGGGACTGACTAAAATAGGAATCCATCCCGAAATGCTAAAAATAGTATTCAAACTGCTAAAAATAGCAATGCTATTTTTAGCACTTTCATTTTTCATTTCCAGTTGCTCAATCCAACAATGGTATCTAAACTACTATTTTTAGTAGTGCTATTCTTAGCACTTCTATTTTTAGCATTTCTTGTTGCCATTTTCAACACTCCCTCTTAATAAGAAAGGCTTCAACTTGAACCCAATCCTGTACCTTTGGAATGTTTTGCATGCAACACTTCTACCAAGTGTGGTTGCTCCAACAACTCCAAAAAAAAAAAAAAAAAAAAAAAAAAAAACTCCCAACTGACCTCTCTGTTGGGTTAGAAACATACTCTGATGCTAAAGCTCCATCTACCACTGATAAGTGCTCCCTCTCTGACCTCTGAGCTGCTGCAACACTCCATGCATCTCGCACCATTGCACACCTCTCTATGCTATCCTACACTAGTGCAACACTCCTGTGCCTCTCGCATTGCTGCAGCCTGCTAGCTCTACACTATCTTGGGATTTCTGCACTATAGCTCTCTCTACCGCTTCATCCGCATCTGTCTCTACCCAAATAGCCAGTCCTACTACTCTTCGTCAGGGCTCCTATAGAAAAGTCGAAACAAAGAGGTTGGGTACCTCAAGGATCCTGCCCCTATTTCAACCTCTATGGGACGATCACTCCACATTGCCCCACCTCCCACCTGGAGGTATGGCTGTATGTGATCCTTCTACCCACCTGGCTCGAAATTTCCACCTACTAGAGGTCTTTACATGAGTAGATGTCTCTACTCGATCTCCTCTCAGCTTCTCTAGTTGTGGTTGCTCCACAACCTCCTGAAGTTGCTTCACTAATCGTGGCGCCTCCACAATTGCCTGAGACTTCTTCTGGCGCTACATGTTGAGAGGTAATTTACTCTCGCTCTCCACCACCAATTATCTAACCTTTGCCTTGCTCCTCAAGGCTTTGCATGCATCTTGTACCTCAAGTGCATATAGGTTCTTGGCTAGCACACCAATCTGTTTCATCTTTCCCGCTGTCATGAAATTTTCTGGAAAAAGAGCTGATTTTAAATCAGCGATATCTCCCTCATCTGACCTCTGATTAAGCCAATTTTTTTTTGAATTTGGGTATTTTTCTACAAGGAATTCAGATCTGCTATTTGTTTCTGAAAATTTTGCACAAATTTTTTTAGATCCGCTCTAAAAACTTGTGGCCCAAAACTCGAAACTTTGAAATCTCCTCCAGTATATGGTTCACCGCTTTGATAACATGGCTCTGATACCATGTATAAATTCCCACCTGTAGATCACCTGATAATGCAATATATTAAAGAAAAATATTGATCTACTTCTACAACCAATTTAGCGGAAGCTTAATCAAATATGAGAAAGATCAATAGAACACATATAACTGATAAGAAGAAACCAATCACCAATAACTTAGGAGAAATAACCGAGGGAAAGCCTCAGCCTAAAACCCCAACTCTATATTATCATACAAGTGGAAATATGTTTAGTATTACAAAAATAATCAGCTCAAAAGATATCCTGCTTTCTCTGCAATACCGCTACTACTCATAGATAGTCAAAGGCCTCTCTCAAACCTTCTCCTCTGTCCTCCAAGCCTCCTATTTATTTGCCCAATTTTCCTTGGGGTCAAGTGAAGCCACATGTGTGAATTGGCCTCTTCACACACTCACTAACCTCTAATATAACTGTGCAAGCCTGAAGGAGATAAATCCCTCTCCATGGATGAGTTTCCTTTATAGGAAAAATCCATCCAACTGATAGTACATTGTCCCTCCTCTTATCTCAACTAGGTCTTTCTCTAAACTGACATGCATGAGCTATTCATGAGAGAATATTCAGTTATCTGAAGTGCAACAATTATATGCAAGCATGCATTAACTAACTGAACTTACATTAATTTAAACAAACTATTTAAATCAATCTAACTAGACTTGACTCAGTTAACTGAGCCAACTAATTACAACTCAAATTAAAACTCATCCTTATCTCTTTAACTGATGGATAAATTCCTCAATCAATGGAGAAATTGTTGCATGTCCTCACATAGTATTCATGTTTGATTTTTCACAACTAATTAACTCATGGTGAATTAATTAATTTATTTTAAAATAGTTGTTAAGTTCAAATTCTAATTTTACTTCCTATTTTAGTCCAGGGTTTGAATAAAATAGGAAAACATCTCGAATTGCTAAAAATAGCAATGCTATTTTTAGCACTTCCATTTTTCATTCCATGTTGCTCAATCCAGCAATGGTATCTAAACTTCTATTTATAGTAGTGCTATTTTTAGCACTTCTATTTTTAGCATTTCTTGTTGCCATTTTCAACATTGGGTAAGGGAGCCATCGAAGTTCAGGACAATACCCAACCAGATTTATAAGACAAAGACACTCAAGAAGGCTTACCAACTCCTGGTCATCTTGTCATGTCGTTTGTATGGCCAAGAAAGTATGAAGACATTCCCACAGAGTTGGTTTGTTATGTTGGATCAGCTTGCAAGTGAATGAAAGCCTTTCAACTGGTTCGACATGTTGGCTCTTGAGTTTAAAGTGCATATATCAAATGCTCGGAGTCCACCCAAGGATTGGTAAGAAATATTCTTTATGTCTACATACCTCCTTGATGCAATCTATTCCTGTCAACAGTTCCCTAGCATGGGTTGGGCATGGACACCTTCAGAGAATGTTGTGATCATATATTGCAAGTTTCTCTTAGAGTAGAGATTCTGAGGAGTCATGGCTAGATTATCTGACCACTTCATTGCTACTCTTTACATGATGATCTTGGAACAAGATCCGCCTCACATGTCTGGGGTAGCAATGGAAGTGTTGTTGAACATTGCAGATTGGTATGCTTCACCTGATGGAAGATTCATTACAATATACAGTGCGGAGAAGGCTCCGTATTTGCGGCTGATGTTTGCCACGAACAAGTTGGTCATGCAAGAGGTTGCATACCACATCTCGACAAGGTTATCAGTTGGAGTGCACAGGAAGAAGAAGGCACCATGGCCTATGCTTCCTTTCTAGATTACGTTGTACGTGATTCATATTTTGAAAGCAGCATATGCCGAGGTCAAGGACTTCAAGAAGTTTCACTTCGAAACTAATAGTTTCAATATGTATGATCCACATGGCTTATGCAGGGACCGCTATTCGAGAGTGTGCTATCCTTTGATTCACGGGCCATGTCATTGGCCAGAGGAAGACCCATGGGGATATTTCTATAACTCCTCTAGGGTTAATGAATCAATCAACATGGAAGTAGAGTGGCTAGAAGCACTCAAGGAAACAACACCATAGGGAGTAGCAACAACAACAACAACAAGTAGAAAACGTACCACAAGACAATGGAAAGACAAATATTGTCAAAATCGCAAAGGCATAACAAAGCTACAAGTTTAAGGAAGATCCTCTCATTGAGAAAGTAGCTTTGGAGATTAAGACTTAAAGAAGAATAGGAGTTGGGTAGAAGAGAGAAGGAAGATGAGTAGGAATGGGAACATAAACAGGAACAAGACGAAGTGCAAGGCACATAGATAGAGAAATTTGTGCCAATATAGGCAGATGTTGAACAAGGTGAACAGTCATAGGAAAAAGAAATTCCTCAGCGGGATGAACCGATGGATGAGAAGATGGACACGGAGATGGAATAGTCGAAACATGATCATGATACCGACCTCATGCCAAAATAAAACGAGGTCACCCAACATGGTTCACTAGAAGCGGTCACAGAGTAAGTCCCAAGTCAACAAGCTAATATTGTTATCCTTGAGGATGATCCAGGAACATATGGGTACAACATAGCCTTTGAGGAGTCACAACTCAAAGTTGTACAAGCACGCAAAAGTGCATATCCTAGACGATCATGCATCACCTGTGCAATTTAAAGAACGAGTGATTGTGTTAGATGCATGAAGACATCTAGCTACCTTTTTAGATGGTACAAAGGCTTATGTCGAAGCCACAAGCTCAAGTGTTAAGTTCTTAATAGAAGAAAATGATCACATGGCTAAGGACTTGCAAGCAGCCACACAGAGAGAGAAAGAATCAACAGGATCCACCAGAGCACAAATGAAGAAAGCTATACCTTCTGAACTATCATCTCTTGAGACAGTCATGCAGAGACTGTATTACAGGTTCGTCATCGTGCACAAGGCAGTTGTCCATCTACATTGTCATTATCAAAACTGCATCAAGATAGTGTGCATACCCACAGAAATACATGTCATTGTTGATCACATACAGGCATAGATAATGAGGTATAAGGGATATCCATTTCACTTGCATAAGATGATGAAGCCACATGTAGATTTGGACAAAGCATGCACCCTGAGTCTTATCCAGAACTATGAGGAACTCCCACTACTCATCACTAGTGTTGAGGCTTCATATGCATGGTTGTATAAGAGTTTGGATGTCGTGGTAAGAAATTGTGGCACCTCGTTAATTGGACCACTCATCGAGGCCAAAGAGAAGAACCAGGTCTGACTAGATATTGATGCATACTTTGATAAGTTGATGATCATGGCCACCAGTGTAGATTTTCAAGTAAATGCAGACAACATGTGGATGTATATCACTGGTCCAAACATGCTTAGGATTAAGTTGTGCACGTTATAGGACAATTTGGACAAAGGTTCCAAATTAGTATACCCACAAGCAATGGAGGAAAGAGTTCGTTTCCAGGAAGACATCATCAAATAGTACATGGACACCATTGTGCACTACCAAGCATGGCATCAGTTCGTCACTGAAGATCACTAAGAGAATTTTGTCGATTTGGTATTTCCACAGCTGTCTAAGAATAAGTGTTGTATTATCTGGCTGACTTAAGCCTATTTTTGTCCCACATGGGTATAAGTCGAAAATGTATCATTATTGTAAATATGTTGTAAAGTGAAACTCCAAGTGTCATTAGTGGAATGAAAACAGTCATATGTAATGTAAAGAGTTATGTAATGAAGTTGAAGATTCATGAAGGTAGTACAAGATTCACAAAGAGGAATGTCAAGGATCACCCCACCCTTTGTTATAAATAAAACCTCATAACTCATAGAACATGCTTTTGTGAACCGAGCTTTTGCTAGGCCTTGCTTAGTGTTACACAACATTTTGTCACTGTCCCTGTACTCCTCATCCCTTGATCTTGGAAGACCTCTACAGTGAACCCTACATGCTTTCCCTTCATGAAGAAACCCCCATTGTGTCCCTCTTCATGAGCAGAACAATTCCCTTTTGCACAATTTCCCCAAAATCTTTTGTTTTTCCTAGTTTACAAGACTGGCGCTAATGACCCTTGTCCTCCTCACTCCGATATGTAGGGATTAACACTGTCCCTAATGTCGACCAGAGCAACTGAGATTTGTTCCAATCACACCGATCCTCTTATGGAAAGATTTTTCAATAAGGAGATGAAGCTTCCAGCTCTAGAAGCTTCATAACAGAAGTCTGGTAAATGGTTGAGAAGAATGGACTCGAGGATGTCAGTTTGGGATCCTTTCCCCTATAAGGATGGAACTATCTCAAGTGATAAGACCTTCTCCCATGAGAAGAGGAACCATCTCCCATCCATTCATGCTATATAAACCTCCATTTCTCCCAAGCAAAAGCTAGTGTTAGTGTGGTAGTGTTAATGTTGGTGTGCTAGTGCTAATTAAGTTTGGAGTAAATAGCAAGCTATTCATAGTTGTAGCTCTCTAGTTGTGCGAGGGAGAAGTGTGAATTTTTTTTAGTGTGAAGCATAAAGGGAAGAGCCTTAAAACTATCATCATTGAGGCCATCATGGAATGCTAACAAAAGTGTGTGGGAACTTGGTTTTTGTCGGAGGAGAACGACAACATGAAGACAATGGTTGTAATATCTTCTTTATTAAATATATATGAAACTATCGATTGATTTCCTACATAATGTGTCATCTCAAATGTTTATGGCTTAATGATTCTTGACTTGTTAAGTAGGTTGAATTACTATTTGTCTATTATCACGATCGTTGTTTGCTATTGTTTACTTGTTTCAGGGGTTTGAAGAAGGAAACGAGAGATAGCTGGAGCAAGCAAGAAAGGTCATCACCAAACGGGATAAGCGTACTAAGAGGTAGGCCCTCTTAATTGTTCTAACCTAAGGAAATCTTTCATAGAATGTGTTAGTTGTGGCTAGACCCATTATTAGGCTAGAGGAATTGTTTTTGTCCACACTCAGAATTTTACTTCACCACAAATTGGCGACTTTGTTGGGGATACCAATCCTTCTGTTTGTTTGCTTGGAATTTCATGGTTTTTTGTGAACTTTTTTATTTTCTTCATTTCCCTTTAGTTTTGTTTGTTTTCCTTTTCTTACTGGTATAGGTTTGAAATTCATAGTAGCAAGTCTAGTCCCAACTTTTATTTTTATTTTTATTTTTTTCTTAGCATCCTCGCTCAGCGCGCTTAATTCACTGACAATCACATCGATCAACGCGATATGCTGAGAAACAGTCGCGTCGACCCCCTTCTAGCGCTTGTTGTCAGTTAGGCAATCACGCTGAAGCCTGTAAGTGAAGATTAGGGTTTGCCCCAAATCTTGGCCAGTGTGTTTTGCTCTCATGATTTCGACCTTGTAGTCCTTGCAGACTGTCTTCTCCCTGACTAGAAAGTTGTTTTTCATTTGGTTTGTTTGCTTGTTGATTTTTAATCTTTCCACTTGATTTCTTGGGTCATTGGATTGTCAGTGGCACTAGGGTATCTAGATTGTCATCCATTCATTGGATTATGATCTCAGTGAGTTGAGTTGTTGGTGTATTTACTCGCATTTCATTTACAGTCCTTCTACGGCTTTGACCTCCATTACACAAGTTTGAAAAGTTTTCATTTGCTTGTCTAAACATTTCTTTTCCGGCATGGATCACATTGCTTTTCTTGTTTTTGGTAAATTCGTTGTTTCATTAATTTGAAAGAGATTCCCTTTTTGTGTTTTCATTTTCTTGAGAGCTAATTGTCTCAGAAACATTTCCATTGAAGTGTTTTATTAGAAAATTCATTCGTCATTTCATGAAAAGTATAAAATTCTAGTTTTTTGCATCAGTATGCTATGGTAGTTAGCATCATTGAAGACTAGGATTGCATTTGGCATTTGAAAGGAGAAAGAATTCTCCTTGCTTTTGAAAGGACTGTTAGAGTGTACTTGTCAGGAAATTAGGAATTGGAATGTATATTTCAATAATTTATTTTCTCAAAAAGTGATTTAGTGAAAAATCATTTTTATTTTAGTTGCTTGGTTGTTTGCATTTGATCATGTGTTTTATACCCTCTCTAGTGTAGAAAATTCATCGAATTTCAAAGGTCTTGCCTCATTTAGTTACATTTAAGGTTTTTTGAGTCACATCGCTAAGGCCTGAAAACTGAGACATAACTCAAGATAAACTTTAAAAATAACTCAATTAACCTAAGGCACATTTGAAATCTAATGATCACATCTAGAAGGTCTAGGCTATAGACGTGTTTCGGTGTCTTTAAACCTATCACCGGTCATTAGCTTCGGCACTAGATAGCATTAGTACGGATTTATGCTCCTCGCACCGTTGATTATATAATAGGAGAACCCTCTAGGCTGCAATCCTTCATAGATAGGAAGCCGAGTTGGCTACCTTGCAAACATGATACACTGAACACAGCGTTCGGGGAGATTACCTGCTCGTACTTCTCAGTTCACCGTAAGCTATACTATAATTCACGGTTGCCTGGTAATCCATTTTACCTAGATAGTCTAGAGCACTCATTTGATCTTTTAGACTCATTAAACTTAAAAGATCATTTGAGCGCTTGTCCTTGCGAGCTCATTTCCAATCGAAAGCGATAGAGTCATCTTTCTTTCTTTCTTGACTCTTAAAACATGAAAGAGCACCAGTCTATTTATGCTTCTTAAAAAATGATTTCCCACGATCTTATAACATCCTGTTAGTCATTTCTAGACCAAATCATGAGTTTTCCCTAAAGAAAATTTTAAAGCCTTGAATTTTATCTCTCTTTTTTCTTGTTAACTAAGACAAGGTCATTATGGCTGAACCATCTGGTTCACCTGGTTCCTGTTCCTCTCCTCCGTCTGAAAGACTGTCTGAGGGGCCTTTTTCTAAATTACCAGAGTCACTCGAGGACCAAGGAGTTGAACTCAGAATTTTTTTGAGCATTCAAACTTTGTTATCCTGTCCTTTGCCTACTTTAGATACTAAGTCAATTATTGATTTTGGCCCCGAATCTCTGGACAATCCCGTCCAAACTCTTGAGGGTTCGCCGACTACTGACGATCAACTTGGACTAGTCATATATCCTCTGAATCCTTTGTTTGGCCCTGTTGTGATATCACCACAGCATTCATACAGTCCGTTCGACCAGTCGGGTGTTCCTTTGGAATTATCCCCTTGTACCTCTTCAGTCGTTTGCTGTCATTTGTTCCCAGCTATGGAACCCGAAGGCAATGCTCTAGTCACCTCTCCAGATGAGTTAGAAGCTTCTACTCCACACATTGTTGATGAGGAAGAACATCCATTTCCTCCTGAAGGTTTCCCGTATACAAGGACCATTCCCATTAGTGTGTATCAGGAATTGTCGCCTAATTATGTGTCCTTGGAACAATTGGTTTCAGGTACACCTAGTGCCTCATCACTTTACCATAACCTTGCTTAGGCGTCTAGCGCCATACCTACTACAAGTCCATTCATTGCGAACCTAACCTCCCAACAATTTCTTACCTCAATCTCGGTCCAACCCACTATTCTGAACCCTCTTGTATTGTCCATCCCAGTTACCCATCTAGTTCAACTGGTGGTTTTGAAGAATGTCTCTGTCAGTTCTTCAATCCCTCCAGTAAGTGGCAAAGTTGTGCCATAGACTAGGGGGAAGAATCTAAGTGTTTCTATGGTGTCAGGTGCCACCACTGTGAGTAGCTCACAGGCTCACATGGTTGGTATGAACCAACCTTCTCCTGGCATTATTGAAAACCCTGTTGGTCCTATTGGATCAAGCAACCTTATGAGGCTCAGGTTTAGTACCAAACTCCTTACATTCCATACGGTTCTCATGGAATGGTCAATCCACCTTACATCCTTCAGTCTGGGCAGTACATTTAGCCTGGCTCATCCACTTTTCAGGGTGGCTATGGCCAGATTCAGTTCGGAAATTTTTTGAGCACTACTCAAGTACCCTTGCAACATTTAGGACAACCTCTGCAGCAACAAGGACAACCTTTGATATAAGAAGGGTTTTCCATGCAACAAAAAGGGCAGATGATACCGCAGTAAGGTCAACTAGAACAACCGTAGGGGCAACCCTCGCAACAATTGCAGTAAACCATGTAGCAGCAGATGCAATATGCTTTGAAAACCTCCCAACTTGTGTCTTCACAGGGCCAATCTCTGCAGCCCGAGGGACAACTTTTGCAGCTGCAATGTCAACCGTTGTAGTAGTAGAGCCAACCCGGGTAGCAGCAACCCTTATATACTTATCAGTAGGGTCAACCCTTGCAAGGACAAGGCCAGGGTCAAGTCTTGCAGTAGCAAGCTCGAAATACTAATGTCCTAGGTCAACAGGTACATAATCCTTTTGCCCAAGGGCATCAGGTACATAATCCTTGTGTCCAAGGGCAACAAGTGTACAATCCTTATGCAAAAGGGTAGCAGGTCCAAAATCCGCTTGTTCAGGGGCAACAGGTTCAACACCCGTATGTTTAGGGACAATAGGTACAATATCCATATGTCCAAGGTCAACAGGCTCAACAACCACTTAACCTGTATGGTGCTTATCAGCAACCTATGACCGGACCGTTCTGAGGTGGTTAAGGTCAAAATCCTCTGTATGGTCAAGTTAACCCACAATGGGGGTAGAATAAAATGCCATATGGCCAAAATCCCCCACTATGGGGCCAAAATCCTTACCAGTAGGGATGGGCTCCTCCTGTTGGACTCTCTTATCGACCTCCAATGCATTTTAATACTCAATTGTTGTTCTTGGCCACACTAGAGTTGCCAAATTTGTCTTGTCTTACAAATGATCCAATCCTTCATTCGCCATACTGGCCTCTGATTCCATCCAAGATCCCAAGAGATTGTCCTAAGTTCGATGGGAAAGCGAAAGAAGATCCTCAAGCCCATGTAATGACATATCACCTCTGGTGCTCTTCGAATTCTCACGTTGACGATTCTATTTGTCTCCGTCATTTCCAACAAACCCTCACAAGTGTTGTAGCCAAGTGGTACATCAAGCTTCCTTGAAGTACTTACCATGACTTCAACTCTTTAGCCATGGATTTCCTCATGCATTTCTAGTTGCCGGTTCACTATGAAACTGGCACCTGTTTACTCATGTCACTTGAGAAAGATACTGCGATGCACATCTCCGATCACATCATGAATGGAGACGTAGATGTCGCCTGATAAAATTTGAGATTGTTGATCAGTTGCTCACCGAATGGTTCACTAATTCATTCGTAGCTCCAATAGCTCAAAATATAGCTATGGGTGGATCAATTACTAAAGAACAAGCCACTGCTCGTGTCCAGTACTTAGATCTTGTTTATTCATAGTTTGTCATTTTATATGAGTTATTACCCGATGCTCTGCGGTCATCATCTGATCCCACGGCATCGAAGTTGTAAGATACACCTCTTGTTGATTGAGTAATTGGTTCAGTCTCCCTGACCCCTGCTAAATCTTCTTCTAAACAGAATTCAGTCTCAAACACTACTTCCAATAGTTGCTCCTAGAATCCACCTAGCCCTGGTAAAACCTCAAAGTTCCATGCTGTCCAGTCTACCACAGTAGAGAAATCCTCGAAAGGTAAGAAGAAAGGAAAAGGTAAGGGTAAAGTTGATGCCCCAAAACAGGGCCCTTCTAAGTCATCTGCTGGTAATTCTTCACAACGGAAGCCTAAGTATCCGTACCTCATTTGTGAGGAGGATCACTATACCAAGAATTTTCCCCTAGGGTCCAAAGTTAGTCGTTTGCTCAAAGGTGTTGGGTTGTGTTATATTCTTTACACGAATAACCTACATAGTTAACCGGGGGATTATAAGGGGGGCAGAGCCCCCCCTTCGTTGTGTCGATTGTGCAGCGAGGGGGTGGTATCCCCTCCTGTTGAGGGGGTTTGAGGGGGGCAGGTAGCCCCCCTCTATGCGGTCCAGGGCAGTGCCCCGAGCAAAACCTTTTGGACCTTATATTAGGTTGGGCGGACCTACCTATGGTTTTGCCCATGGTTTTCACACATGGTTTTGGACACAACGGTTTTTGGTCCATTGTTTTGGACGCGATGTTTTTCGATCCATCGTAGGATGCTTCAACATGTATAAATATGTATTGTAACATTGAAAGGAACATAATGAAAAATCAAGGTGGTAGTCATGGTTTTAGGATCCAGGGGAAAACCTATGTGTATATATGTTTTATGTGTTATGCTCTCGCATTGTTTATTTTCTATGTTTTAGAATTTGTATGCAAGTAATTTATGTACGGTGTTAAAACCTACATTTCTTATCAGAGCTATTTTGGCTTCAAGGGGACGCCTTTGTTGCTGAGAGGTTTCACTCGGATCTGTGGTAAACCCTGTTTAGTGGGAGATCTGCGTGATTGATTCTGGTGGTGAAATAAGATGGCGAGCAATGGAAAGATAGAGATCGAGAAATTTAATGGTCAAAGTTTTGAGTTATGGAAACTCAAGATGGAGGATCTGTTGGTGGATAAAGATCAGTGGATCATGGTAGATCCAGGTACTAAACCAATGGGAGTGTCCGATGAAGAATGGAAGAAGTTGGATAGGAAGGCAAAGAGCATAATATGATTTTGTGTCTCAGATTTAGTATTGTTGAATGTATCAGGGGAAGTTATGGCTAAGGCTTTGTGGGATAAGTTAGGGACTTTGTACCAATCTAAGTCTCTGGTGAATAAACTGTTCCTATGGAAAAAGTTGTATAACTTGAGGATGAAAGATGGAGACTTGGTGACAGAGCATCTGAACACATTTAATACTGTGGTAAGTCAGTTATTCTCTGTTGATATTAAAATTTCAAATGAAGATAAATGCATCAATTTGTTGTGTTCTCTACCAGATTCGTAGGATAGTTTGGTTATTACAATAGGTAGCAATGCAAATACCTTGTCGTTTGATGAAATAGTCTCATCCTTGCTGACGGAGTAGATGAGATGGAAAAATATGGAGACCCATAATGGTGATTCCTTGTCTGTACGAGGACGATCCCAGAACAGAAACAAAAATAAGTCATCGAGTGGGAGATCTAAATGTAGAGGGAGAACTAAGTCTCCAGGAAAACTTGTAAAGGTGATGTGCTGGAAATGTGGAAAGGAAGGGCACTACAAAAGGGACTGTAAATCTAAAGCTCCTAACAAAGGAAAAGGATCTGATGATGCTCCTTCTGCAGAGGCGAAAACCACCTCAGATGAAGGTGGGGATGTGTACTTGGCTTCCTCAAGTACACATGTAGATCATGAGGCATGGTTGATTGAATCAGGTGCATCCTTTCACTTCACTCCCCATAGAGAGTGGTTCTGTAAGTATGAGAAATATGATGGTGGTGATGTCTTCTTTGGGGATGACAGGAAGGTTAGAATCGTTGGTTGCAGAAAAGTAAAGTTGAAGTTGCAAGGTGGAAGGGTTAGAACACTTCCAAGTGTTCTGCATATTCCTGCATTGGCCATAAATCTTCTTTCTGTAAGCAAGTTGGATGATGCAGGTGTAAAAACATTATTCGAGAAGGATACCTACAATATGGGTTCGGGTAACACTCGTATTGATGCAGGGAGTTTGGATTAGAACTCTGTACAAGATGCAAGGTAGCATTTTTGTTGATGGGTGCAACAGTTTTGTGGTTCCTGATAATGGAGAAGAAAATATAGTGGTCTCTGGAGAGCAGACCATGTTGTGGCATCAAAGTCTTGGACATATTGGAGAGAAGGGCCTTCAAATACTTCATGGTAAAGATATGGTAGAAGGTATGAGTAACAACTCTCTGGATTTTGATTTCTATGAAAATTGTGTATATGGGAAGCATAATTGGGTGAGTTTCCCCTCTGGTGGTAAGAGGGCAAACCATATATTAGAGCTTGTGCACAGTGATGTGTTTGGACCTATGAAGGTTCCATCACTGGGTAAGTCTGTGTACTATGTATCATTTATAGATGACTTCTCAAGGAAT
>APFE030664851.1:93542-108568 GCA_000404065.3 Pinus taeda
AGGTTATTCCCAGGTGCAGGGAATTGATTTTGGTGATATTTTTTCTCTTGTTTCCAAGGTAACTTCTATTAGATTACTTTTATCTGTTGTTGCTGCTTTTGATTTTGAGGTAGAACAAATGGATGTGAAGGTAGCATTTCTTCACGGGGATTTGGAAGAGGAAATCTACATGAAGCAACCTGAAGGCTTTGCGGTGAAGGGTAAGAAAGAACTGGCATGCAAGTTAAAGAAGTCTTTGTATGGGTAAAAATAGTCACCAAGGATGTGGTATTAGAAATTTGATACATTTATACGGGGACTTGGCTTCACTAGAAGCAAAGTAGATCACTCTGTGTATTTTAAATTAATTGGTGACCGTGTTATTTATCTGGTCTTGTATGTGGATGATATGTTGCTGGTTGGAAATGAAAAAGAAATTATCTAGGATTTGAAGACCCAATTGTCTTCCAAATTCAACATGAAAGATCTTGGTGCTGCAAACTATATTTTGGGCATGGAAATTAAAAGAGATCGGGCAAAGAGGAAGCTCTAGTTAAGCCAAAGGAAGTATGTCGAGACTACAGAGGTTTAATATGTAGGATAGTAAAATGGTGAAGGTTCCTATTCTCGTAGGTGTAAAGTTATCTATCAAATAGTGTCCCAAGACACAAGAAGAGGAAGAGGAGATGTCCCGTGTTCCATATGCAAGTGCAGTCGGTAGCCTGATGTAATGGTTTGTACTAGACTAGACATTGCACATGCAGTGAGAGTATAGAGCAGGTTTATGTCAAAACTAGGGAAGGAGCATTGGACAGAAGTGAAGTGGGTTTTCAAGTATTTGTGTGGCACTAGTGATTATGGTTTGTGCTGCCAAGGAAGACCAGGATTGGAAGGAGTTTTGGATATCCGTGGCTTTGTTTATGTAGACTAGGCTGGAGATCTGGATCAGAGGAGATCTACAAGTGGGTATGTGTCTAACCTATTTGGAGGTGCAGTTAGATGGATGAGTAAGAAACAATCTGTAGTGGCATTATCAACTACAGAGGCAAAATACATGGCAACCACTCATGCAAGCAAGGAAGCAGTTTGTTTGCAGAGATTGTGTTCAAATATGGGGTTAGTACATGGAGCTATAAGGATAGACTGTGACAGCCAAAGTGCAATTTTCTTTGAAAATAACCCTGCTTATCATTCAAAGGCAAAAAACATTGATGTTCAGTATCACTTTGTGAGGGATATGATAGAAGACAAAAAGGTGTTGTTGGTAAAGATGGACACTTTGAAGAATACTACAGATGCATTGACAAAATTTGTGAGCTCTGAGAAGTTCTCTTGGTGTAGAGAAACAATGGGCATTTCAGGGTTGGGTAAATGACTAAGCTCTCTTGTGGCCCCATGTGGAAAGAAAACAACAAGTTGGAGAATGTTGGGTTGTGTTATATTCTTTCCATGACTAGCCTATGTAGTTAACCAGGGGGTTAGAGGGGGGGCAGAGCCCCCCCTTTGTTGCGCTGATTGCACAACGGGGGTGACAGCGCCCCCTATCCAAGGAGTTTGAGGGGGGTGGGTAGCCCCCCTCTACAGGGTCAGGGGCAGTACCCCGGGCAATTTTTTTTTTGGACCCTATATTAGGTTGGGTGGACCTACCTATGGTTTTGTGCATGGTTTTCACACATGGTTTTGGACGTGATGGTTTTCGGTCCATGGTACTGGATGCTTCGGCATGTATAAATATGTATTGTAACATTGAAAGGAACATAATGAAAAATCAAGATGGTAGTCCCGGTTTTGGAATCCAGTGGAAAATCTTTGTGTATATGTATTTTATGTGTTATGCTCTCACATTGTTTATTTTCTATGTTTTAGAATTTGTATGCAGGTAATTTATGTACGGGGTTAAAACCTACAAAAGGGACCCCAGCTGTCCTGAAAGAGCCGTTTCTGTCTCAACAAACTAAAATGGTAGACCAAACTCAATCATATTCTTCCTCAAGATCTCAATTGTTCATGATTAGTACGCCTATCAATGTGGCTACTAGATCAAAATATTACCAAACTCCTTCTCGGACAGCCAAGAAAGAGAAAGAGGCCACCTCTTCTTCCTATGCCCCGAGTTCTGGCCCTCTTTATATTGAGCACTCTAACCCTGATTCCTCTATTCCACCATCCTCTCGAGGTGTGCTTAGGAAATCCTTGTACAATCCCAACGCTCGAGCCACTCAACACTATAACATTGTTGAAGATTTGGCTCAAGCGCCATCAACTATGTCGGCCCTAGAGGTGCTCGAAAGTTGTCTGTCTCAGCAAAAAACTTTATTGTCATCTATTGGGGGTATTGATCCTACCGATTCCAATTTGATATGTTTTGATCTAGAGAACCATGTTCCGTGCCTACCTCATTAGATTTCCCTTCTCATTCAGGTAATCATCAATGAGAAAACAATTCACAAGATTGTCATCGATGAAGGTGCTTCTACCTGCATCATGTCAATCACTTGTTGGAAGGCCATTGGTTCTCCTACATTGAACCAATCCCTGAAAACCTTTTAAGCTTTTGACAGGCGCGATCCGTGACCCTTCAGTGTCTTACCTAACCTTGCCATTACTTTGGAGGGCAAGACAGTTCAAGTTAAGGTAGAGATTGTTAACGCTAATCTCAATTATAATCTTCTACTTGGACGGAGCTGGACCCATGCTATGCATGTTGTAGCCTCCTCCTTGTTCCGCATGATTCGTTTTCCCCATGAAGGGAAGATCATCATTATCGACTTGTTGTCCTTCTTTTCCTCTTCCTTCTTGGATGGATATGTTTTCTATGTCAAGCACATTGGTGCTCCCTATGAGAGTGTGGGGGCAGGTCTTTTTAAAGATTCTACCTTGATGGTAATTTTTTCACTCCCACCTCCTCATGTTGCCTTTGTCAACATGATCACCATCAAATCTGATCTGTGGGTGATAGCTTCACTAGATCTTATTGATACCCGGGGAGAGGTTATGCCACTTAGTCCTACCGAAATCAATTACGTGGAGATTGTTTCGGCCTCAAGTTCTGTATCCTCTCATTCTCCTATTTCGAGGGCTTATCTCGATATGTATTCTCAATCCCCATGGCTTGGCACTTCAGAATCTTCTGATCCCTTAGCCAAGACTTTTCTTGCTGATGAAAGTATCATGGAAGTAATGTTTCTCGAGGAACCACCTTGGAACGATACTCATCATCGTTCCCCATTCCTGCCTTGCCTGGCAGTCATGTCTACCAGTCTCGAAGAGTTCTCTTCTCAGTTTCCTTCCCTCCCGCTTCTAGTACTGATTTTGATTCATGAAGTATGGTCGGAAGAAAATTTGGGTAATATCACCCAAACGATGCCATTGGATATTTCTATCAAGCTTGGTATCATTGAACATGTCCATATCAGGGTAACTTGTTCTCTGGATGAGATCAAGACCTATACTTGTCTATTTCAAAAATTCTATGATGTGTTCATGTGGTTGTATGAGGAAATGCCTAGCATTGATCCTAGAATTGTTGTGCATGAATTACCAACTTATCCTCATGTGAAGCCCATTCACCAATGGATCCTCCCAGTGCACCCTAGGAAAGCTGTTGCTATCAAGGGTAAAGTTGAAAAAATTCTCAAAGTTGGATTCATCTATCTGATCCCTCTTACAGATTTGGTGTCAAATATTGTCGCGGTGACAAATAAACAAGGCATGATCCACATTTGCGTTGATTACCCTGATCTCAACTGTGCCTGTCCTAAGGATAACTACTCTATTCCCTTCATTGATTAGATTATTGATGAATGTGCTAGGAGCGAAATTTTTTCCTTTATGGATGGTTTTTCTGGTTACAACCAGATTAACATTGCACCGACTAATCAAGAAAAGACAACTCTTATCTATCCATGGGGCACGTTCACGTACAAAAAGCTCCCTTTCGGCCTCAAAAATTTTGGGGCTACATTTTAGTGGGTGATGTCCTATGCATTTCACAATATTCACAACATCATTCAACCTTACTTGGACGACCTTCCTGTTCATTCTCATAAGCGCCAAGATGACCGTGACCATATTCAATAGATTTTTCTTTGTTGTAGACACTACAACATTTGGTTAAACCCGCATAATTGTGTTTTCTGTGTAGAATCTAGATGAATCCTTGGCTTTATCATTTCCAATGACTATACCCTCCTTTACCTGCTTAAAGTCGAGGCCGTAGTAAAATTACCCGCTCCATCTTCATTGCACCAACTCCAGAGCCTTCAAGGAAAGGAAAATTTCCTCCTTCGTTTTATACCCAATTATGGTGGGCTAGCTAGAGGATTTACCCAGTTTCTCAAACAAGGAACGCCCTTTGCCTGGGATGAAGTTGCCCAAAAGTCTTTCGATGACCTCAAGTCTATCCTCGTAAATGCTCCTTTGTTGCATCCCCTGGATTATCATTGAGATTACTTCCTTTACCTAGCTACAACACATAGCACCATTGCTATGGTCTTGCTCCAAAACGACGACGAAGGCAATGAACATATTATTTAGTACCTTAGTTGTAATCTCCTCAACACCGAAACAAGTCATGCCCATGTCGAGAAGTTGGCTTTCGCTGCCGTACAGGTTATTCAATGCTTTCAGCACTACATCCTCTTACGCTCTACTATTGTGATTTCTGAATGAAACTCCATGACCTACATCCTGACTCATTAATTGCTAGGGGGAAAGTATTCTAAATGGATTGTCATCCTGCAAGAATTCGATTTGGTGTTTACTACTACCAAATATAAGAAGTCACTAGTGTTTGCCGAGTTGATTTGTTCCCTTCCTTCTACGCCTCTCCCCACTAGTGTAGATGAACATCTTCCAGATGAGACAATTTTCCTGATCAGCACCCTTGACCCATGGCACGATGATATCATCGTGTATCTCCAGACGTCCAGGTTCCAATCCGTGTTGACTAAGGATGATCGCTGACGAATTCGGCATCACTCCCAACCCTGCCGTATTATTGGCGATACTTTATACTATGTCGATGTCAATTCAATTCTTCGTCGATGCCTTACTCTTGAGCAAGCTGAGAGAGTTCTCAATGATTGCCATTCCTGGGCATGTGGCAGTCATATGTCTGGTTATGCTACCACTCAAAAAATCCTTCGTGCTGGTTATATTTGTCCATCCATTTTCAAGGACTGCATCCTTGCTGTTCGCAAGTGCCATGAATGCCAAATTTACAAACGGAAGATGCGCACCGCACCCGCTCTCCTACACCTTGTCATTACCAATGGTCCTTTTTCGAAATGGGGCATCGACTATATGACATTTAACCCTCATTCAGTTGGGGGGCATGGTTATATTATCGTTGCTATGGATTATTTCACCAAATACGCCAAAGCGATGCCTACATACTCTGCAGATGGTAAAACGACAATTCAATTCCTTTTAATTCACGTTATTTCCAGGTTCGGTGTAGCTCAAGCCATTTTCACAGACCATGGCTCCCATTTTCGAGATTACATGATGGCTGAGCTGACCTCTACGTTGGGTTTGTGCTAGGATGGCTCAACCCCATATTACCCTCAGGCCAACGGTCAAGTTGAAGTTGTGAACAAAGTTTTGGTTACAATACTTCAGCATACTATTGGGATGCACAAGTCAAATTTGCATCTCATGCTCTTCTCAGCTTTGTGGGCTTATAGAACCTCAACCAAAGATGCAACTAGTTTCACACCATTTCAGCTTCTCTACAGTTTGGAAGCAACATTACTGATTGAATGCGAGATTCCTTCACTCAAGCTAACTGTCTGACTTCTCCTCAAAACATCGTCTTAGGAAGATCACCTCTGATATTTAGAATGGCTGGATGAGACTCATCATCTCGCTGCTTTGGTCATTGAAGCACAAAAGAAGCAAGTCAAGTCCCATTTTGATCGGTCGGTCTCCCCCCATGTGTTTTCTAAAGGTGATTTGGTTTTACTATATGACCAAGCTAATGATAAGCTGGGGGCAGGCAAGTTTGAGCCCGTGTGGCATGGACCCTACATTGTAAAATGCGTTTTCAAAAAGAGGCCTATGAGCTTATCGATTATGAAGGCAATTCTTTGGAAAAGCCATGAAACGGGCATTATCTTAAGAAGTGCTATTCTTAGGTCATCTTGCATGGTTACTTGTGTACATTAGTGTGTCATTCATTTTTGTGAAGTGTAGTTTGGAGTGTTAGTTTTCAAACATCTTTCCTGTTTACTATGTTTTTCCCTGCTTTGCAGATTTCTATGACTCCTCACATTGGTTTCGCTGATGGTTCTTACTATAGTACCCATAATCTATCCCCCATGGCATGGGCTATTTATGACCCTCATGGTGAGTTGATTGACCTTCAAGGTATTTTTTTAGGTCACACAACTAATAACATTGTTGAATACAGTGCAGTCATCGAACTATTGTTAGAAGCCATTGCTCTTGACATTTGAGAGTTGGTTGTCAACCTAGATTCACAGCTTGTTGTCCTTCAACTCAACGGGAAATATTCCATCAGAAACCCTAAGATATTGAGAATGTATCTCTGTATTCGTCTACTGGAAAGGAATTTTGATTACATTACATATCATCATATTCCTAGATGCATGAATACATTGACATATGCATTAGCTAATTATGTGTTGGATAGACATTTACGAAACATGTGAAAAACTAAAACAAACCATTTTAACCATAGTAAGAAAGAAAATACAGCATATATATAATATATTATAATATAATAATATAATATATATATTATATATATATATATATATATATATGGAGATAATGTTTGATACATCAAAACCCCAAAAAATAATATGTGTTTAAATAACATCGGTGGCTCATAGGCCTCATATATCCATGGCACGCAGGCCGCAAAAATGAAATGTTGGACCTAGGAACTAATCAGCATGGTGATCATGGTAGCATGAAACAGTTCGTGCGACACGAGTCAGCAATTAATGGATCTGATCTGATACTCCCACCATGTGTCTCTCATATTAGCGAGGAATGTCTCCCACCTGAGCATACTCTGGGATACCATGATTCAACCCCTCAAGGTTCCTTGCGATCTCCTCCTCATTGTCACTCCCCTCCTGTTAAGGAGTGACGACATCAAACTGGCGGGCGACACGCTGGCTATTGGGGACATCCCAGTAGGATGCTTTGGTCCAACATCTGCATTGACAAAACAAAATGTTATAAACACACACACACACACACACACACACATATATATATATCACAAAATTAAAAAATTGATTTTTTACCTTCATCATCGAAATCCTCTCCATCTGGTAGTGGCATGTTTGGATCTCCACAGAAGTCAGTACCACTATATGGCCAGTCCTCCATGAGGATCAGTTTTCATCGTAGCCATGAAAAGAAGGCGGGCCTGTAAGGCATATGCTAGCCCCTAGTGATCCAAGGCATCAAATGACTCCAGCGGGCCATCCGTGGGTCATGTGGCATTGGAGGATCTACCTCAGTCAACTGGTACGGGAACAGCGGCACCCTTTCGAAGAAAAAGGTCACTAGTATGGATCTAAAGCAAAATTGCTTTAGATTCCCCGCCTTAGCTGTTGTCAGCTGTCGTTTTATTTTGATCTTCATGGCTTCCACCCAATTGATATCATTGGTGTTGTGCAGTCAATGGCATATAGAAATTTGGACTTGTTAGTCTCGTGCACTGCCTGGGACTCTACCACTTTGTTGATAGTCAACAGTAGCACTCTCAGTGTCAGATCTCGCACGGTGGAAATCTCAATCTTGCCGCTCTTAGATTTGAGGGCCTCAAGGCAATGTACGACAAGCAACATGGATATGCTCACCCTAATCGGTTGTGACCCATATAGGTTGACTAGTTCCCTTTTCTGGGATAGTGATGTGATGAAATATATGTTTGAAGTTTCTAACTCCAGCTCTTGGTCACGAGTGATGAATATTTCACGATTTATGTCCCAGAGACTAATTAGGTATTGAAGCAGCTCAGGTTGGGCCCACATCCCTGGTGTGAGAAAGAACTTGAGGAGCCCACTGTTCCTCAAAGCATTTAGGAAATTTGGATCATTTCGTCCCTGAGTTTCCACATCTTCGTGCTCACTTTCTTTCCAATGGTGGTTTTGAAGGGAAACTAATTTTTTCCCTATTCACAGCATTGGCGCACTTGTTTTAAAAATTGTTGTGCCGAAAGCGTGATAGGTTGTTTTAATCACCCTCGGCTGGCACGATTCCATGTCCGGAAGTCGCGCTGACCGAGGGTGAATTTTGTTTGACAAGACATCCCTCAAAAATCCAAAAAATGGATGAAAATAGGAATAAATGGAATGAAAATGGATCTTAGGGCTTTGGCTCTTACCTGCAACTAACGGCTCGAAGAATGACCTCCCAGATCTCCAGCAATCTACTCCAGAACAATTAGGGGAAAAGTGGGTGAAAATTCTTTCACAACAAGGTAAAATGCTAAATGGTAAAAAATATTTACTTTTCCTCCCTTTTATTCAGTTTTTCATGAAATATTAGGTTTTGTAAATGTTTTGACCTATTTTGCCTCAAGGATTGGATAATGCACTTTACCTTTTTGCAGAGCAACATGTGATGGATGTTCGATGATGATACCGAGTCACGTTTCAGCTCTTTTCTCGACTCGTAGCACTCATATGAAAATATTGCCGAGTATGTTTCCCTTTTGACTCGTAAAAGAGAATAAAATGTGGGGTCTGCTTTCAAGCTCTTTTTCGACCCTTTAAAAATAAAAAGGTAGCCAAGCCCTTATCATTTCAAACTCGTTAACATATGTGGAACGTCGTGCACCCGATATAAGCTTACCCCTTTTTTGGGTTGGGATTTACTATTTACGAAAAAGGTACTCCTTGACTAAAATGGTTAAGCAGTTCTCTCAAGTGTTATTTTCTACCTTTTCGGGCTTGAGAGACACAAATGCATGAAAAGGGACCATGTGGAGTTTTCTTTTCCATGTATTTTTCAAACTCTCTAAACATGAAAGATATTAAGTTACACGTTTGTCAGACTCGTTAAAATATTGAACAACATCGGATTCGTCACCATGACAAACATGATCTTCTCCTTCCTAGGGCTAATTAAACTTACTAGGTAGGATTTGTCCAAAGGATGAACTTACAGTGCAAGCATATGCTATCCCCTTCAAGCTTATGATTAAAAAATAATTGGGGTACTTGCCAAAAATGGTGGGGGAAAATTTGGAAATCTAATCAGTTGTGTCGGCATCTCACTCTTGAACATGACACTTTCTGCTTCCTGTCAGGATAGGATATCCTCCTTTGTATCCTTGACCTCCCTGGGTTAGGCCGTTCATTTTTCCTTCCATTTGATCTCTGCCACATCATCATGACCCTGATCCTATGGATCCAAAAGCTGCCAAACTTCCATTCATGTTGCCGATATGTTCAAGAGTTGTCCTTCTTCAATTACACTTACCCTGGATTCTCTGTATTATCAAGAATCATTTTGCATCCCTTTGTCTCTTGTCGATGATGTGGGATACATTATGGCCCTCCTTCGACAAAGTCACTTCATGTTGACTTCAGCTCATTATTTGGGAAGTTGACTGAGAGACTCCCTTCTAGTACCGTAGAGCTTGCATGCCTTAATGGTAAGTTCTTCGCACTCGATGAAAAGGTCACATCATTGACTTTTGATCGAGTGATTTCACGGGTGTTCGACTACAGTTCCTTTATTCGCATTTCGTGAATTGTGTTGATAGTACCTTGACGACCATTGTCATTATTGGTGGTTTCTCTCGTGCTTGTTAACAGTTCACATCATTGGTTGGTAATCAAGCGATTTTGTAGCGTGTTCGACGTCAACACATCTATTCACATGCTAGAATTTTTACTTTGATTGGGTTGTGTTGGAGCACAAGACCCTGGAATCAGATTACAAAAGTCCAGGTTGTGAAGTGATGTGACATGATTATGTTGATATACATGTCTCTTTCATATGGATGGATGTGACCATACCATGAATTATCATATGTGATCCTTCTAATTATTGGATGGCTTTGACCATACCTTGGTTTCGATACGATCCTCTTTATCGGATGGCTGTGCCCATGCCTGGATCCATTTAAATGATCATTCTCTGGATGGCTGCATCCATACCACAATTCATGTATCATTTGACAGGGTTTTAGTTATGTATAAGTATCTTTACTTTCTTGTAGGTTTTCCAATGACAGACTCCAGTTCTCCACACTGATTCATAAATCATTTCATCCCTCACTCTAGTTCAGCCTTCACGCTTTAGGGGGAATTTGTTACACAAAATTTTGTCACTCTCCTTGTATTCCCTGTCCCTTGATCCTGGAGGACCTCTACAGTGAACCCTACATACTTTCCCTTCATGAAGAAACTCCCATTGTGTCCCTCCTCATGAGGAGAACAATTCCCTTTTGCATCATTTCCCCAAACGCTTCTGTTTTTCCCAGTTTACAAGACCGATGCTAATGACTCTTGTCCTCCTCATGTCGATATGCAGGGATTAACACTATCCCTAGCACCGACCGGAGCGACTGAGCTTTGTTCTAGTCATGTCAATCCTCTTATGGAAAGGTTTTTAAATAAGGAGCCGAAGCTTCTATATCTAGAAGCTTCGTAACAGAAATCTGGTAAATGGTTGAGCCGGATGGAGTCGAGGATGTCAATTTGAGCTTCTTTCCCCTATAAGGATGGAACTACCTTAAAATATAAGAACTTCTCCCATGAGAAGAGGAACCATCTCCCATCCATTCATGCTATATAAACCTCCATTTTTCCCAAGCACAAGCTAGTGTTAGTGTGGTAGTGTTAATGTTGGTGTGCTAGTGCTAATTAAGTTTGGAGTAAGAAGTAAGTTATTCATAGTTGTAGCTCTCTAGTTGTGTGAGGGAGAAGTGTGAATTTGGTTTAGTGTGAAGCCTAAAGGGAAGTGCCTTAAAACTATCATTGTTGAGGCCATCATGGAATGCTAATGGAAGTGTGTGGGAACCTGGTTTTTGTCGGAGGAGAACGGAAATGTCAAGACAATGGTTGTAATCTCTTTTTGATTCAATATATAAGAAACTATCGATTGATTTCCTACATAATGTGTAATCTCACATGTTTATGGCTTAATTATTCTTGACTCATTAAGTAGGTTGAATTATAGTTTGTCTATTATCATGGTTGTTGTTTACCTGTTTCAGGTGTTTGAAGAAGGAAAAGAGAGATAACTGGAGCAAGCAAGCAAGGTCATCACCAAACGAGATAAGCATACTAAGAGGTAGGCCCTCTTAATTGGTTCTAACCTAAGGAAATTTTCGATATAATGTATCGCTTGTGGCTAGACCCATTATCAGGCAAGAGGTATTGTTTGTGTCCGCACTCATAATTTTACTTCACCACACTTAAAGAGGGCTTGAACAGTATTGTGATGAGCCTTGGCTCCTCCACAATGCAGAGTCAATACATATTTTCGGAGGAGCAGATGGTGTTGAGTGTAATTTTCCACTATTGGGGCTAGTGGCTATCATGGTTTATGAATGGATGGAAATTTCACTTCATATAATATAACATAGCCAACACATTTTCATGCATATGTTGTTGTTGTAGTTCAACTATTCTAGTTACTTTTTAAATGTATGTTGTTTAACTTATGCGTTCGTGTATGAACTATTTTGTATATGATTGTATGAATCTTGTTGAGACGTGCTGTTGGTTTAATATGTCACCCTATATTGTGGATTATTCTGCTCCGAACCCATGATGTCATTCAACTCATGTGTTCTTTCAGGTTGCATACTATTACAAGATTCTAAGGGACGCACTTCCTTTTTCCTTTGTATGATAGAACCCACTTGCATCTCTCTTGACTTGTTGCAAGTTCACACAATTTCTTCTTATAAGGATATATTTCTTACCTCTATGTGCTATCGTAGTTCAGGCACTTCCAACTACCCAATGCTGGGATTCCTACTCCAAATAGTCTGAGGTCTAGTTGGGACGTCTTACCAGGAAGATCCCATGACATGTTGGTGGGTCCATCATCACCAACAGGTTCATATGGTTTAACCATCTACACTATTTCTTCTAAATCTTGCAAGATTCTTGCTTCATTCCCTGTTGTATTGGATTTTTACCTCCTTCTACTACCATTTGAATGATGTTTGATATGTCTTCAGTATGTCGTCTGCACGACCTTTGTCCATATTGATTCATATAGTCAATATCTTGGTAATTAAACTTAAAACCTGATTTGTTGACCCCATTTCCCAATGGATTAATTTCTTCATCCCAACCAAACCCTATTTCCAACACAACCCTACTAAATATCTAGCCATTGTTTAAAGACATGGGAAATTTCTAAGGTTAGTGATTAGGTTTTGAGAGAGATCCCTCTTAGGATTGAAGGGGCTAGGCTTCAATTTACAAAATTGGTTTGAAAAGGGTACCTTAGTGAGTTCTCTGTTACAACCAAGGAAAATTTATGAGTGATAACAGGAAGTTCTGACACTTTGAAGGAAACTTGCTTCTACTTTGAAAAATATTAATAGCCTTGAGAATAAGTTACAAGAATATAAAAATAGGGATCATGATAAATCAATAAATATGGTAGCATAATATGAACAACTTAATGAAAGAAAACATTATTGTGAAGGACTTGAAATTGAGATCATATATGGAAAAGTCAAACAAATGAAATGAAGAGTTAGTCCAAGTATTTGAAGAATAGGAGAATGGGCTCAAGGAAGGCATTATTGAATTAGGAATGTGAATATAAAAATAAAGAAAGGTTGAATAAGGAATGAGGAATAAATATATGGAAAATAATATCAGTGTCAAATTCTACAGGCTAAGGTAAGTATTCTAAAAGGTAAATTAATAGAAAAGGAAAAACATTTGAAATTCCAACACAGTACCAAGATGTTGGAAAACCTTCTTATCAGTAAAGATCCCCCTTCATCAAACCAGTCCTTGGTTTTCATGAACATGTTAAAAGAGAAACTAACTCACAAGATTGTGCAAGCAACTTTAAGGATAACAAAGCAAACATTTAAAATTTTGGTAAAGTTTTGAGAATCCAACTAGACCAACAAGCAAGGAAAGTGATCTCGCAAAAGAAATCATTTTCTTCTGATAATAGAAAAAAGAATTAATTCTCACCTTTGAACAATGATATTGAATTTTTTATCTGTTGTATCTATGGATAAATTGTACCCAATTGCAGAAGAAAATTATTCAGATCTCAACTGAATAATTACTCCATAGGAATATCATGAGCTCCCAGGTATTCAAGAATATTTCAGGGATATTGTTTCACATCCAATGTATTTTGTCATAAATCTATAGAGTGAAAATAGAGAAATATGAAGCAAAAATAGTATGATTCTCTTGTACCCTTCTTTGGTCATGTGAGATGTTAAACTTCTAACAAGTTTGGACATGTAGAAAAATAATGCAAGAACAAGACAATGGATTCACACATACAACAAGTTGATTTCCTCCAAGGAAAGAAACCATAAAATAATAGATTCACCTACACTTCTCATATGAAGCAAAAGGAAGAAGAACAAGGAAAGTGTGGCCTTTCTCTATGTTCATTTGAGGAATATGATCAATGGTACATAGATAGCGGATGATCTCATCACATGTCCGGAAACAATAGAAAATTTATCTCTCTTAAGAAAAACAAGAGTGGTAAGATTATTCTTGGAAATGGTTCACCTGCAAATGTTGATCCAAATCGGATCCATAAAATAATGTCAAAGAACCTTGACTGTATCGAGTTGAAACAAATCCTTGAAAAATCCAAAACACTAATCAAAAAACACCCTGAACCAATGGCAATGGCAGCCAATGTGGAACGACGAGGGCCTCGGTCAAAGCGCATAGACAAAGGCCCATGGAGACTGCGCGGGAGGTCAAAGTAGCCCTTGGGAGCCCCGGATTAGGAAAAGGAGGTGATTTTTGATCGTTGGGCAAACAGGGCCAAAGTGGAGGATCCTTAAGCACTCGATCGCGTTGGGAGCTGGAGAAACGAAAAGAACTAAATGACAAAGGCGGGACCCAAGCTGTGGAAACCGATGGTATTGATCAGGGCGCCCTCAGATGGTAAACGGTTTTGGATGAAGCGGCGTCATCCCACTCAACGATCGACGCATGGCGGCGGAGGTGAGAGAAAACCATCGTTGATCGCATGTTATCGGTCGAGAAGATCAACCGCGCGGGACATATGAACGACATTGGATTTGGGGGACCCAGATCAGATGGTTGAGTTTGCGCCCGATGGAAAGAAGCGGAATCGACAAAGAATTAAGCCACATTCTAAAGGGAATTGGAATCCGTTTGACCACCACGGTGGAGGAAAAACGCATCCACGGTGTAACTGAAGAAAAAAATTGACGAGCAGGTTGGCGTTGTTCAGGTGAGGAAACATGGCCACTCCCTGAGCATTCATGCTGACACTGAACAGGGAACTCCAAGCGCAGCTGCAGAAGGGAAATCGACCAAGGCAAAAGAGGAACCGAACAGGCATGGAAACGAACGGCTAAAAGCCATGAATAGAGACAGAATACACAGTCAAGTCAGAGCAAGGTCTGAGAGACAAAGAAGAAAAGACCAGAATCTCGAGAGGAGGAAGAAATACATAGAGAAGAAGGCAGTAAAGTAAGAGAAAAGCAGGACGAGATAGAGGGCTGAGCTGACATAGCGGCAACATCGAGCACCACCGAGCTTGAGAGGTTTGAGCCACCCCATAGAGGGATCTGTTCAGGCTGAGCACCATGTTGGGCTCTTGCCACTATAGACCAAAAGGTCATGGAGCTGGTAGGAAGAAGAAGAGTCTGTGTACTCCAGTGGCTTGGGGAATCCAAGAAACCACCCTGCCAAGAAAACCTGTTTTAGGAGAACTCACATTGAGTCCCTGCATTGTAATTCTCTGCTTAAAGACACAATAAAACAAGGCCACCACTGAAAGTTGGACCGGAGACATAGCCCTGGAGAATAGGGTGAACTCCTTATTAAAATTGCTTGTGTCTTTAT
>APFE030664855.1:0-12806 GCA_000404065.3 Pinus taeda
TCCTAGATCTTTCATATCAAATGTCCTTGCCATCTGAGCCTTCAACCTGTTGATTTCTTCTATGCTTTTTCTTGCTAAAAGCATATCGTCAACATACAATACCATGATAATGAATATGCCATTATTTAACTGTTTAAAATAAACACAATGATCATATTCACTTCTAACATATTTCTGACTCAACATGAAAGAATCAAACTTCTTATACCATTGTCGAGGCGACTGCTTCAGGCCCTATAATGACTTCTTGAGCCTGCAGACAAATTTCTCATTGCGATGCTGAACAAACCCTTCCGGTTGTTCCATATATATTTCCTCATCTAAGTCACCATGTAGAAATGCAGTCTTGACATCTAATTGCTGCAACTCTAGATCAAGCAAAGCCACTAATGCTAACACTATTCTAATTGAAACAATTTTAACCACTGGTGAAAAAATCTCATGAAAGTCAATACCGGCTTTCTGAGAAAACCCTTTTGCAACCAGTCACGCTTTGTACCTGTCTTCCATATCATTCACACCTCGTTTCAGCTTGAAAACCCATTTACACCCCACAATTTTCCTGCCTTTTGGAAGCTCAACCAGATCCCATGTGCCATTCTTACTCAAGGCCATCATTTCGTCCTTCATGGCTGCTTTCCACTTGTCACTTTTCGAACCTTCTATTGCTTCCTAATAGCACAGAGGTTCATTGTCATTAGCAGTAAATACAACAGAAGTGACATAATCATCATACCTTCTCGGTGGCCGTTTGATTCTTGTCGACCTCCTTAAGGATGTTTCTGGCGCTTCCTCGATTAGCTGACTACCATCTGTAGGAACTTCTTGCCAATCAGTATCTGAGACCTGTTCATGATCTAAACCTGAACCCTGTTCATATTCTAATTCTGAAACCTGTTCATGACTAGTATCTGAACTATGGTCATCATGACTATCATTAGAAATGCTATCAAACTGAATGTGCTGAAAGTCAGATACATCATCCAGTTTCAATCTACTATCTACATCTAACTGTACAAGAGAGGACACATTAAACTTTACATCTCTGTTGATGATGATTTTGCGGGTAGTAGGATCCCACAATCTATATCCCTTTGTTCCAACACCATACCCAACAAAGATATACTTTTTAGACTTTGGATCTAATTTAGTTCACTGATGTCTAGGCACTAGAGCATATGCATCACAACCAAACACTCTGAGTTTAGAATAGTCACAAGGGTGTCCTTTCCATACCTCTTGCGGAATCATGCAGTCTATCGCCGTCGATGGAGATCGGTTTATCACATAACAAGCTGTTGCCACCGCTTCCGTCCACAACTCCTTTTGCAACACGGCATTACTCAACATACTCCTTGCTCTCTTTAGAAGAGTCCTGTTCATGCGTTCAACAACTCCATTTTGCTGAGGAGTATAAACCGTGGTCTTATGTCTCTCAATCCCTGCATCCTTGCAATAGCTGTCAAACTCCTTGGAAGTAAACTCACCACCATTGTCAGTTCTTAAACATTGTATTGTTCTACCAGTGTTGTTTTCTACCAATGCTCTAAACTCCTGGAAAACTGAAAAAACATTCAGACTTTCTTTTCAACATGTAGACCCACACCTTCCTAGAAAAGTCATCAATAAATGATACAAAATAAGATGAACCACCATATGAGGTTCTAGGGGCTGGTCCCAAAACATTTGAATGGATATAATCAAGTATGCCTTTACTAGTATGTTTGCCTGTTTTAAACTTTTGTTTACTTTGTTTTCCAAACAGACAATGCTTACAGAAAGATAATTTCCCAGACTTCAGATTTGGAAGTAACTTTCGATCAGCCAAAATTTTCAACCCTCTTTCAATCATATGCCCCAATCTTTGATGCCATAAGTGAATGGAACTACTGTCATGTTCACACACCGTAGACACAAAATCTGACCCTGTTCCTCCTTTTAACTGAAATAGATTTCCTACTTTCTTAGTTTTCATAACTAATAAAATACCTTTGTAAATTTTCATTACTCCACCTTGAATTACAGTTTTATACCCATTTGAATCAAGTGCTCCTAATGAAATCAAAGTTTTCCTTAAATCTGGTACATTCCTCACATCAGTTAATATTCTAGTTGTTCCATCAAACATTTGTAGTTGTATGCTCCCAATCCCCACAATATTACATCTTACATCATTACCCATGTACACAACTCCATCATTAATTGATTTATATGTCTTAAACCATTCTTTATGGATACACATGTGGTTAGATGCACCGGAATCTAACAACCAATGTTGATCATGATTTGACACATTAACTGATAATACTTCATCACTCATACCTGAACCAGATACCGAACCTGTATCTGTCGTATTCGCCACTTTCTTCTCTGTCGAAGCATCTGCTTTTGAAGTTTGCTGCTATCGCTTCTAGCAGTCCTTCTTCAAATGCCCTGATTTGCCACAAAACCAACGCTTTAGCTTACTCTTCTTCCCTTTCGACTTTGAACGTGAGTCGCTCGGCTTCCTGGGGCGTCTTTCTTTCGAACGACCTCTAACCATCATAGCTTCTGATGTAGAGGTTTCGGAATGCGACTTCCTCCTTGTTTCTTCCGATAATAAGGATGCAACTACTTCATCAAACTCAATAGTTTCTGATGAACTAAGACTTATAGAAGTAACAAAATGATCCCATGACTCGGGCAACGAGCACAATAAAGTAATATCTTTATCCTCGGATGGAATTTTTACTTCTATACTTTGTAATTGCACAAGAAGAGTATTAAAAGCATTTAAATGATCAGCAATCGATGTACCTTCCTTCATTCGCAAACTGTACAACTGTCGCTTCAGGAGAATCCTATTGGTTAAGGATTTGGTCATGTACAGTTTCTCCAGTTTCGTCCACAAACCAGCAGCTGTTGTCTCCAACACAATATTAAACATGACATCATCAGCTAGACACAGACGAATAACACTTATCGCTCTTTCATCCATCTCAACCCACTCATTATCTGTGATGTTGTAAGGCTGTTTGGATTTTCCCAACAACGCCTTTGCCACGCCATGTTGGACAAGCAAATCATGCATCTTCACCTTCCAGATCTCGATATTATTCTTGTCATTAAACTTCTCAATTTCAAACCGGGCACTTTGATTTTTCGCATTTTGTATCAGTAAAAAAAACAATAATCTCCAAAAAACCAACTTTAAATAAATGAAGTTTGTGCTTAAAAAAAAAATAATGCCTTTGCCTTTAAAAAACAATTTTCTTTTCTTTTGCTGTGTGAATTACTGAGTATTAAATTGTACTGGAACAATGCGCCTTTCTATCGTGCAATATTGGCAATAATTTTCACACGATTCAACCATAGCTCATTCACCTTCATAAGATTTAAATATGGTATAACTATATGTTAAATATAACATGTAGTGATAAAGTCTCCGCACTATATAATATATATATCCAATAGAAATCAATGCATAACCTTGGCAGAATCAATTGATACCACATGTACCTGGCATCGGATGTTGCATATAATAAAACCACTCAGGCAGTCACAGCGCCGTGGCACCTAACCCCCAGCGGCATCGCTTTTATTGTAACAGTATTGTGTTGGACCCGTAGACCCCCACAATGTGGTTCTTACTGTACTCCAGCAGTGCTGATTCTGTGCCACCTATCCGTGCCACATATGCCACCTGCACGCTGTTCGATCGTTTCAACGCATATGCAACCAATGCTATGCAGCAAAAAAATCGATGAACAGAGAAACACTTCCACGCAGCAATCTAGCAGCACTCGATCAATACACAGCAGCAACCCAGGTTCAAAACGCACGCACGCATCTCCACCAACAAACTCAGCGTTCTCCACGCAGGCGGTAAGGAGTTCAACACGCAGTTTGATACTAATTTCACTGCCGGTTCATTGTCACAGATCTTATGGTCCAATTCCAGACAAAACAATGTACGCCTGAAAACTGTGGGCCTCAGATCTTGTCTTGTGGTCGTTGAGTGAGTTTAGCCAAATACCAATTAACGGATTTCATGGTTCAAAATTGAAGAAAGCAGTTGAGCATGCCGCTCTGGTATCCAACTGTGAGAAATTCAGAGACTATATTTGTATAGAAGACAAAGCACATATATTTATGATGATAAAGGATTAACAGACTTTTACTAGCATGTTAATTTACTGTTGCAGGAAGAAGATACTCAATAACTAGGATATGCATTCAGAATCGGCCTCCAGCACATCTACGCTCCAGCAATCAACTCATTTAACAGGCACGCAATCTCCAGCGCTCCACCTCCAGTCTGGTCCAGCTCTGCCACGCCTCCAACTGCTCTGATACCACTTGTTGGAGATGAGAAGCACAACAGATTAAACAAATAATCAGCCATTAAATCGTGCACATAAACACAGAGGAATTTAACGTGGTTCACCCAACCAATCTGGGCTACGTCCACACAATATAGGCATCGGCAATCTTATTAATCAAATAGGAGATTACATAATTAAATCCTCACAAACTCTCACCCTCATTGCAAACAATCCTAATGGTTGCCTGTTTTATAGCAAAGGGAATCTAACAACCTCATTAACTCACTTTCATCAAATATAGGAGGCATTAATCATCTCCCAACAACCTAGAGCTAATCTAGGAACTGATTCCTATTGTTGTCATCTACTGAGATTTTGCCTATCTTATGCAAACCAGAAAATCTCAATATATCAGGTATAAGTTTACGCTTTACTAATAAATTATTTTGAGCACACAATCGGTAAGTGTAATAATTCAATAATGTTTATTTACGAAAAGTGATGTTTCAAATCAAATTATTGTAAATTAATGAAATTTTGTTTATTTTTAAACGTAAATAATTTATTGGTGTATTGAATTTTATTTGAATTGAAATATATATTATTACATCAGAATATTATATATTTTAATATATATTTAATATTGTATATTAATATATTTATAATATATTTGTATGTGTAGATGTGTTTATTTTTGAAATAAAGATTTTAATAATTATTGGAAAAATGATATTGATTTAAATTGTATCAAATATTTATACCTCACATTCAAAATAGAGTATTAGATTTCTCTCAAATGTAATTATGTTGTTTTTGTTTTTTGATTAAATTAAAAAAAATGCATATTATGCCCATAATTGTCATTAAACACTTATTATTTAAAGTTAATTTATTATGTTATTTCTATTACTTGTTTTTAGATTAGAAATATATCTACAAATTAATTTTCTATAATTAATGATGGCTATACTAATTTAAAATAGAATTATAATTTAATTAATTGATATAATTTTTTAATATTATGGAAACAAATATTTTGATACTTAGCATGAATTAATACCCAATAATATTTATCAACCATTTAATTTTTATTTAATACACAAACTTTTTATAAATTCTTCATATTCATTACATCATTAAAATCAAACAAATATTTATCTATTTTGTTTAATCAACAAAATGTTTATATATCTTATCCAAACAAATATTTATTGGATAGGGCTTATGTAGCTTATTTAGTCAACAAGATATTTATATATCTTATTTATATCTAACTTATCACATTTTCCTTCAAACCTAGACCTATACAATTTAGTTCTATAACATAGATTGTTCATACTTGTCTTTTGTCTTTTGAGTACAGTCTCACTTTTCAGCTAATTCTTTTTGTATTATTTTTATAAAGTTGTCATCATTATTATATTTTATATATATATATATAGTTATCATTTAAATATTATATATTTTTATATTAAAAATATATTTCACCAATAGATTTTGTCTAATACTAATACTAGTGAATCGATATTATTTGTTTCTAGTTATTGTTAATTAGTTACTAGAGGTGTTATTTCTTATCCACACCACTCTAGTTGTTAGAGGTACTATTCCTTGTCCTAGGCCATTAGCAGTGTCGTAGGACCACTGAAAAACATTTTGTTTGCCCATTCATGTATGTCTTTGATGCTAAATTAACTATACTTAAACTAAGAGTATCTACAATGTAGTCCTTATTCAAATGTGTTTGTTAGTTTATACCTTTCAAAGTTCAATAACTAAACTAAGTAGCAGGGAACGCTAGCTAGCGGCCTTGTTAATCCCTATAAATAACAAAATAATAATTAAAATAGGCTCCACAAATTCACGGATGGTGGAAATGGATTCAACACCATCAAGAACCCAAGAGCACCCAAAATCTTGAAATTTGATGCTTGTAACTCACATTTAAAAAAATTTCTTCTTTTAGATTTTGTAATAATCTCACGGAATTTCCATTATTTTCCATTAATTTATAAGTTTTTTTAAAATAAAGTAAGTATAACGTTCATAATTTAATTAACGATTTTATATATATATATATATTACATTTATAATTTAAAAATGTGTCGCGGAAATTAAAGGATTTACCTTTTCAATAAAATTAATTCTCGATGTGATTAAATTAAAAGTAAAATCTTTTAATTTAAGAAGAAGATATTTCCAATTTACGACATCGTTTCTTGTATAAGGAAGAGTTGTTTTTCAATGTTTGATGGTTTAATTTAATGAATTGAGATGATTTAATTAACGATTAAATATAATATTTAACTAATTATCCAATATATAATTGAACACGTTGATTTATTAAATAAATGAAAAAAATTTAGGATTATAGTTTTGAAAGTAATTTTTTTATGATTTTTTCTAAATAATAAATTGTTTTTAAAATTATAGTTTTGAAGGTAATTTTTTTTATGAATTCTTTTAAATAAATAAATTTGATTTTAAATTGGGATGCAATTTTTTTTTTGAGGTTTTAGTTAATTTTTGGCCGGAATTAAAATAGTTTTTGACTATGTACAAGGATTTAACATTCTTGACAACCCCACTGAGATTTTATTGAGTATTTATCAGATTTTAAGCAAATTAAATTAGAAAATAAACATGATTTTTTTTCAAAAGTTCACACTTAAAAACTATTTTCAAATTTGATTAAAATACATATCATTATAATTCTAAATAATTAAATATTTTTAAATAATTTTATAATCTTAAATTTATTTACTGTTTAAAAATACAATTTAAATAATAAAATATTAAAATCTAGCCAAAAATTTTGTTATCTATTTTAGGAAAACCAACCGATCACCTTTACGGATCACCTTTTCCTTAAAATAGGTCATTTGAAAACTAAGGTCAGCCCTTAGGGATGAGGCTTGTTGGCTAGTGAACTCACTGTTAAGGCGTTTTTGTCACTATACAAGTACAAGTCACACATTCAAATTTCATTTTACTCGTGTGCTGTGCTTCTGAGTCGTACACTGGCCTGGAAGTTATAGTGGAAGCAGCTGAGATCGACCGCATGTCATGTGTCAGAACCCTCTATTCTTAAAATCATATAAATAAATAAATAAATTTATTATACCCCTGATCTTACCCAACATCGGATCAAAGGCTTACGATATCATGGAGACATGCTTTGTTATATAGCGTTGATATATTTAATACATAACTCAAGCGTTGATATATATTATACATAACTACAAGCGTTGATATATTTAATACATAACTCACAAATACAATGATACATAATGGTAATGTTAACATTCCACAACAATAATCAACCTTCCCGATTCATCGTAGAATTAACCAACATATGACACCTGTGTCACGGTACAGTCATCCACTTGCCGGTAGTTGAAGCATTTATGGTAACAGCGTGGCTACCACTTCCTCGGGATTGTCATTACAATGGACGGCCTTGATCGCTCTCAACGATCGGACGATGGAGAGCTTCAGGGTTTTGGCGGCATTGCATTTAGGGTTGGTAAACGGAGGTTTCGGGTCATTTGTCATTGTTTTGGTCGCCGAGAGCGGCTCCCAGCTCTGTTCTGCCATAGCTCTTTCAGTCCGGTCTCCGCCATTGTTAACTCTACAGTCCTCGAACTACTGCAGGCGACGAGCTCTCTGTTGGTATCTTGCTTCGGCGCATCCACGATTGGTATGTAACCCTCGTTGCGGTTTTTCAGTAAACTTTCTTTCTCTGTGTTTATGAGTGGATAATCCATTGTTATTCGCTGGCAGGTATCTGTGATTTGCGTGAGGACAACAGCCACAATGATGGTGCAGGGGTTTGCCCCCACTTCGCTGACCAGGTAAGCGTACTAAGCTCACGGCCTCCTGTTTTCAGCTATTGCTATGATTGCCGCCTTATGCTATTCTTTTTCTTGCCAGGTCTATTGTTAAATCTGCTATTTGAAGGCGAATCACAGTTGACTTCTTTTGCACTTGGTTTACTCGGATTACGATGAATAGTTACAGCTTCTAGGGTTTAGGATGTTCTGAGTTTAAGACTCGAGCCGAGTTATTCTCGCGCAGTTCTATGTCTGTTTAATTATTCGGCCCTCAGTTAATTTGCATGTAATGATTCGGTCACTGTAATTACAGTTTGACACGCATTATGGCTTTTCGGTTTTTTTTTTTCCGACTTGGTCGGTACCATACAGTAATGGAATTTCCCTGTTCTCATCATTAGATAATATATGTGTTTCCATCATTTAGGTCAACGGGTTTGACTCTGCATTTTCTGAGTGTCAATGATAGTATTATTTTGGTCATTTATTTCACCCGTATGGGTTTTTGTTATGATTATTACAGGCTTGTTCTTATTTGGCCGTCGGCCTGCTCATGATTTCATGATATTATAGTTGGATTTGTATTTAAAATACTCGTTTGATAATTCCTCTCTTACGGTTAGTTCATTATACCATGAACTCGATGTTTTATGCATTTCTACTGTATAATGATTTGGGTTTTTGAGGAAAAGGCCGGTTGACCGAGAAATGGTAGTGCTATGTACATTCTATCTTTTATTCATATGATGACTGTAATTGCATGATTCTGATTTCCGGCTATTTAATTTAATTTTCTTTCCTTTTTCTTAGCAAGTAAACCTCTGAATATTTACTACGGTAAATAGATTTTCGGTAATGAGGCCTCGGCGTCTTGCTGTAGCTTGCCGCTACCAGGTGGTGTCCACCTGTGCATATTGCCCGGACCGCAACTTATCCACTATTGAGGTCATATGTTTACACTATGTCATAACTCTATTCTTTACATATTACTAAATGGTTTACCTGAACGGTTAGCGAGACTATCGCTGTCAGAAAATGCCCATTAATTGTTGATAGTACCTATGCGAGCTGTATCATTTGACAGTTCTTTGGTTTATATATTGCTACTGTTTGTGTTCACCACTTACAGTCTTCCGCCTGGTAATACGAGGGTTTCTGTTCAGGTTTACCCGACAGTTAACCTTTTCAATTATTTTGATACTCTGCCTCTAAATACAGAGATGGGTTATTTACCTTCTTGTTGTATATTAAATACTTTCAGATGTTGTATATTAAATACTTTCAGATAAACTTTGTTCTGTTGATTTCTACATCTTGTTACTGTTCTTTTCATGAACCACAGTCTGCATTATTGTTATCTAGTCCTGTCTTTTATATAGAATGCTGTACAGGATTAAATCTATCCAATCTTTAGTTATCTATCTTTCTTGTTTTGATTCATATTAGTATAAAGACAGGGTAAAATGTACAGGTTCTATATAGACTTTCCATACTGGTCTCTTTCTTCCTTTTTACATATCTGATCTACAGAGTGACCTAAATGACAGTAATACCTTTAATAAATTCAGGTACTGCTTCACATTATAATCATGATTAAAATATTCATAAACAAACTACTACTATTGTCATCGATATCTAATCTTCAGGTCTTATAAATCAAAATACTTACCTGTATCCCTGTTGCTTCCTTTCGCCCTTCTACCACCCGTGGAAGGCTATTTGATGCTTGATATCCTCCCAGCCACGAGACCAGTCGTCTGTACTGCGTCTCTCCCCCAAGCGATCCCTTGCTGGCCACAGCCTCTGCAATGGGAGGCACAATTGTGCCTGTGCTATCTGGTCCTCACCAGACGTAGCACCATTTTTTTTTTTTTGCTCAGTGCCTTCCTTTCCTTTTATTTTCCTGTTTGTTCCAAAAAACAACCCAGGTCTTTCTCCTTTCCCCTTTTCTAAGGAGAAGAGAAACAGTTAGGGTTTTTCCCTAATGTACTGGCAACTGTTTTTCCTTTTTTCTCATGCATAAAGAGAGAAAATAACTTTTCACATGAAATTATCATGCACACATAATTATGCATTTCATATTATTTAATTTAAAACATATAATATTTCCATCACTTCAAGAAGATAGTAATTTCTGTTTTATCTTTAACCACAGGGTAAATAAATAATTTATTTACGTAAAATATTTGGTCATTACATCTCCTCCCCCTGAGATTGGACACCGTCTCGGTGTCTCTCAGAACCGAACAGATCTGGATAGGTCTTCCTCATTAATTCCTCATCTTCCCAAGTGGCCTCGTCAGGCCCAAAATGTTGCCATTGATCCTTAACTTGGGTAATAACTCGTTTCTGCAGCTGCACTTCTCTCTGGTCGAGAATGCTCAGCGGTTCGACCAAAACTTCTCCTTCCGGTTCGACCTGCAATACACAATTTGTAAGTTAGTTTTCTACTTTTCATGTGCAATTCTTGCGGAATTTAACATAACTCAAACCCACCTGGATCTCTTGCCATCGAATCACATGCCTAGGATCATACACATACTTCTTTAGAACAGAAACATGAAATACGTTATGAACTCGGATGTGACTTGGCAGGGCCAGTTGATAAGCTACTGGTCCGACCCTTGCCAAAATTTGGAAGGGTCCACAATACCGTGGTGCCAGTTTGGCACATCCGCTCCACTGCAAGGTACTTCTTTTGGCCTGAATTCAAATATACACATGGTCCCCAATCTGAAATTCCTTAAATCTCCTTTTTCGATCAGCGAAGTTCTCCTGCCTATCCTGGGCAGCTTTCAAGTTGACACATACCCTATTCACCATATCCTCCATTTCTTTTAACATTTCAGGACCTAAGCTCAGTTTATCTTCCGGTCCTCCCCAACTAGTGGGTGTACGACATTTTCGTCCGTACATAACTTCGAATGGGCTCATCTGCGTCGAGGTATGGTAACCGTTATTATACGTGAACTCTACCAGATGTAAATAATCTTCCCACTTCGTGGGTTGTTGCATGACATAAGCCCTTAACATATCTTCTACCATCTGGTTTACTCGTTCCGTTTGCCCATCAGTTTGTGGGTGGTATGCCGTGCTGAAGTTTAATTGAGTCCCTAATTCAGCAAATAACGTTTTCCAAAATGCTGATGTGAATTTCACATCACGATCGGAAATTATGTTTTTCGGAAGCCCATGTAACCTAAATATATTCTGCATAAAAATATGAGCAATCTGTGCAGCTCTATAGGTAGATTGCACTGGTATGAAATGTGCAGCCTTACTCAGCTTGTCCACTACTACGAAAATGGAGTCATTATTCCTTTTTGTCTTAGGCAATCTTGTGATGAAGTCCATGGAGATGACTTCCCACTTCCATTCCGGAACTGGCAGTGGTTGTAACAATCCTGCTGGGTGTTGGTGTTCAGCTTTAATCTGCTGGCATTCCAGGCATTGCGATAGGTATTCGACAATGTTCTTCTTCATTCCTGGCCAGAAATACTCCTTTCGAATTGCTGTTATCATCTTCTGATAACCCGGATGACCTGCGTAATGACTAACATGAAATTCATCCATAATCAGATTTTTGATCCTGCTTTGATTTGGCACATATAACCGTTTCTTGAAATAAATTCTGCCAGCATCGTCTAATTCATATTCTTGTTGGCTGTCCTCTTTAGCAGATTGCTGTATTTGTAATTTTAGCTGCTGATATTCAGTGTCTTGATCTGCAGTTTCCTTTATAATTTCTAGAAAGGGACTTTTCCACCCACTAATGGAAATTTCATACAAATTATGTACCTTCCGGCTCAAAGCGTCGGCTACCTTATTTTCCTTCCCCTGCAGGTGTTTTATATCAAAATCAAACCCACTTAAAAAGTCTACCCACCTCGCTTGTCTAGCGTTTAAGGTAGGCTAGCTGAAGTAGTTGGTCAAGCTGTGATGGTCGGTATGCAGCAGAAATTTTCTGCCCATGAGATAATGCCGCCACATCTTCAGGGCATGTATTACGGCAGCCAACTCGAGATCATAAGCAGAATACTTCTGCTCATGTTCTTTTAGTTTGCGAGACTCGTAAGCTATTACCCTGCCTTCTTGCATTAAAACTCCTCCCAATCCTTCTTTACTAGCTTCCGTACATACTACGTAATCCTTATTAGGATCTGCTATACTTAGAACAGGTGCCATGGTGAGCAAATGTTTCAATTGCTCAAAACTTTTCTGGCAATTTTGGGTCCAATGAAACAGTTTCCCTTTCTTCTGCAATTAGGTAATGGGAAATGCCACCTTAGAGAAACCTGCCACGAATCTCCTATAATATCCTGCCAACCCCATAAAAGATCGAACATCCGTTACATCTTTGGGAATTGGCCAGTCCATTATAGCTTTTATCTTTTCCGGATCCACTGCAATTCCTTCCTTTGAGATCACGTGACCCAAATACTGAATTTCTTCCTTGAAGAAGTCACACTTTCTAAATTTGGCATACAACTGATGTTCTCGAAGGGTCTGTAATACTATTCGAAGATGCTCATAATGTTCTTCAATAGTGCGTGAATAAATCAAGATATCGTCAATAAATATCAGCACAAACTGATCCAAATAAGGATGGAAGATACCATTCATTAGACACATGAAGGTTGCCGGGGCGTTGGTGAGGCCAAACGGCAAA
>APFE030664855.1:12935-51147 GCA_000404065.3 Pinus taeda
GGTTCTAAAGGCTGTTTTCGCGATGTCTTCATCTTTAATTCTGATCTGATGATAGCCTGATCGTAAGTCGATCTTAGAGAACACGGTTGCGCCTTTCACCTGGTCAAACAATTCATCTATCCGGGGAAGAGGATATTTGTTTTTAATAGTCAACTTATTCAATTGTCTGTAATCAATACACATCCGAAGGGTGCCGTCTTTCTTCTTAACAAATAACACCGGGGCTCCCCATGGAGACACACTCGGACGAATGTAGTTCTTCTCAAGTAACTCTTGTAACTGCATTTTTAATTCTGTCAGCTCAGGTACACTCACTCTGTAGGGCGCTCGTGACACCGGTGCAGCCCCTGGTACTAGCTCTATAGTAAAGTCTATATCTCTTTGTGGCGGCAGCCCGGGGATTTCTTCCGGAAACACATCTGCAAATTCTTGTATTACCGGAATATTATTCAAAGATGCTATCTTATCCTTAGAATTCGCAAAACCCACTTGAATGGCATACACTTGACAGCCCTCCCGTACACATTTTACCAGTTGATTTGCAGTTATTGGCCGAACCTGCACAGGTCACCTAATACCCTGCATTTCTTTGTTGTTCCCTTGTTGATCTCTGTAATAGATGATTTTGGTTTTACAGTCAACTAATGACCAATGCTTTTCCAACCAGTCCATTCCAATTAAAATATCATAAGAACCCAGAGGAAGTATGTTCAGGTTAGCTGTTATTGACTGGTCAGCTATAGTGAAAGAGCAGTTATTGATCTTAGAGGTTACCTTCCGCTTGGCTCCCGTGGCCAGTTGTACTAACCAAGGGTTTTTAAATTTAACAGTCTGTAAATTACAACGTTCTACTACTTTTGGGTTTACATAACTTAGCGTGGCCCCAGGATCAATCAAAAAAGATATGGGAAGGTTTGAAATTTTTCCTTCGAACTCAACCATGGTTGGCTGGTACTCCGCCTGCCGATCCTCCAATGCTACATTGATTCTGGGTACGCTCCGTCCCACTTCGCCAACAGTTGAAGCTTCATGAATCTGGGATAACTGTTCAGTCCCCTTTCACTGTGGGCAATTCTTAATGTAATGAGGTCCCCCACAACCCCAACACTGTAAAGGAGGTCTTGCTGTTCCTTCATTATCCAATCTGATTTGTTGTTCGTTGGCTTTGGGTTCATTTACAGTTCTGAACTTGGGTGCAGTCTTTGTCGCAAATCTGTTATTTATTCCTTTGCCAGTTCCTTTAATTCCACTGCTGCGATTTCCTTTGAAGTTTCCAGCTAACTTGAAATTCTTCTTCTCACTCCACTTTCTATTAGCAGTTTCTCCTTTTTGTTTGCCTTGCTGATAACAGATTCTAGCCTTGCGGATTACTTCATCCATCGATTTCGGATTATCGAATTCAATTCTTTCCCGCATGTACGAGGGTAAACTGCTAACGAATCGCTGCACCTTCACCTTTTCCTCCCTTATATATGGGACGTAGCGAAGTAATGAAGTAAAACGGGTAATGAACTCATCCATAGACTGCTGTCCTAATCGCAGGTCATGAAATTCTCTGGCTTTCTCATCATAGAAGCGTTCAGTTAAATATCTCTCCTTGAAGAATTTTTGGAAATTGTCCCATGTTATGTTTTGCTCAGTAATCCCTTTGACAATCTTCACTTCTTCCCACCATAAGGTAGCTTTTCCTTGCAACTGGAAAATAGCCAGTCGTGCTTTAAGATTATGATCGTATTCATAAAGTTGGAAATATTTGTTCATGTTTATTAACCATGCTTCAGCTGCTTCCTCATGTTCTCCGTCAAAATGTGGTGGTTTAATCTTGCGGAATTCCCCTTGTAATTCCATCCTTTGTCTTTTTGAGGTTTGCTGTTCGAATGCGTTATCTGAGCATTCTTCCTGCTCTTCTGATCCTTCAGGAGGTATGTGATGATTCTGTTCTTCTGACATCCTTGGATGCTCCACACTAGGATTAGCGGGCAACTGATTTTGTCTGTCGGACAAGCTTTTTAAAATTCTTTCCTACTCTATTGTTATTCGAGCATTGTCTTCTCGCAACCGAGCCATTTCATTTTTCAGCTCCTGTACTGTTTCCAAAATGGCTTGGTTTGTAACTCTCGCTTCTTCTCCAAGTTGTATCCATAGCTCTGGGTTATTGTCCCCGCCGGTCATGCCCTGTCCCATTACAGGTCGTCGGGACGTGTTCTCTGCCCTCCTCATGGCTTTCGTTCCCAGAATTCACTCCTGTAAAAGAAAACAATTCAAGAGTAATAATGGAATGATCATCTATTAACTGATTTACTACAGGGTCCCTTCATTATTGTCTTGCCTAGAGGCCACAGTGCTGTATCTGGGCTCTGATACCATATGTCACAACCCTCTATTCTTAAAATCATATAAATAAATAAAAAATTATTATACCCCTGATCTTACCCAACATCGGATCAAAGGCTTACGATATCATGGAGACATGCTTTGTTATATAGCGTTGATATATTTAATACATAACTCAAGCGTTGATATATATTATACATAACTACAAGCGTTGATATATTTAATACATAACTCACAAATACAATGATACATAATGGTAATGTTAACATTCCACAACAATAATCAACCTTCCCGATTCATCGTAGAATTAACCAACATATGACACCTGTGTCACGGTACAGTCATCCACTTGCCGGTAGCTGAAGCATTTATGATAACAGCGTGGCTATCACTTCCTCGGGATCGTCATTACAATGGACGGCCTTGATCGCTCTCAACGATCGGACGGTGGAGAGCTTCAGGGTTTTGGTGGCATTGCATTTAGGGTTGGTAAACGGAGGTTTCGGGTCATTTGTCATTGTTTTGGTCACCAAGAGCGGCTCCCAGCTCTGTTCCACCATAGCTCTTTCAGTCCGGTCTCCGCCATTGTTAACTCTACAGTCCTCGAACTACTGCAGGCGACGAGCTCTCTGTTGGTATCTTGCTTCGGCGCATCCACGATTGGTATGTAACCCTCGCTGCGGTTTTTCAGTAAACTTTCTTTCTCTGTGTTTATGAGTGGATAATCCATTGTTATTCGCTGGCAGGTATCTGTGATTTGCGTGAGGACGGAAGCCACAATGATGGTGCAGGGGTTTTCCCCCACTTCGCTGACCAGGTAAGCGTATTAAGCTCACGACCTCCTGTTTTCAGCTATTGCTATGATTGCCGCCTTATGCTATTCTTTTTCTTGCCAGGTCTATTGTTAAATCTGCTATTTGAAGGCGAATCACAGTTGTCTTCTTTTGCACTTGGTTTACTCGGATTACGATGAATAGTTACAGCTTCTAGGGTTTAGGATGTTCTGAGTTTAAGACTCGAGCCGAGTTATTCTCGCGCAGTTCTATGTCTGTTTAATTATTCGGCCCTCAGTTAATTTGCATGTAATGATTCGGTCACTGTAATTATAGTTTGACACGCATTATGGCTTTTCGGTTTTTTTTTTTTTCCGACTTGGTCGGTACCATACAGTTATGGAATTTCCCTGTTCTCATCATTAGATAATATATGTGTTTCCATCATTTAGGTGAACGGGTTTGACTCTGCATTTTCTGAGTGTCAATGATAGTATTATTTTGGTTGTTTATTTCACCCGTATGGGTTTTTGTTATGATTATTACAGACTTGTTCTTATTTGGCCGTCGGCCTGCTCATGATTTCATGATATTATAGTTGGATTTGTATTTAAAATACTCGTTTGATAATTCCTCTCTTACGGTTAGTTCATTATACCATGAACTCGATGTTTTATGCATTTCTACTGTATAATGATTTGGGTTTTTGAGGAAAAGGCCGGTTGACCGAGAAATGGTAGTGCTATGTACATTCTATCTTTTATTCATATGATGACTGTAATTGCATGATTCTGATTTCCGGCTATTTAATTTAATTTTCTTTCCTTTTTCTTAGCAAGTAAACCTCTGAATATTTACTACGGTAAATAGATTTTCGGTAATGAGGCCTCGGCGTCTTGCTGTAGCTTGCCGCTACCAGGTGGTGTCCACCTGTGCATATTGCCCGGACCGCAACTTATCCACTATTGAGGTCATATGTTTACACTATGTCATAACTCTATTCTTTACATATTACTAAATGGTTTACCTGAACGGTTAGCGAGACTATCGCTGTCAGAAAATGCCCATTAATTGTTGATAGTACCTATGCGAGCTGTATCATTTGACAGTTCTTTGGTTTATATATTGCTACTGTTTGTGTTCACCACTTACAGTCTTCCGCCTGGTAATACGAGGGTTTCTGTTCAGGTTTACCCGACAGTTAACCTTTTCAATTATTTTGATACTCTGCCTCTAAATACAGAGATGGGTTATTTACCTTCTTGTTGTATATTAAATACTTTCAGATGTTGTATATTAAATACTTTCAGATAAACTTTGTTCTGTTGATTTCTACATCTTTTTACTGTTCTTTTCATGAACCACAGTCTGCATTATTGTTATCTAGTCCTGTCTTTTATATAGAATGATGTACAGGATTAAATCTATCCAATCTTTAGTTATCTATCTTTCTTGTTTTGATTCATATTAGTATAAAGACAGGGTAAAATGTACAGGTTCTATATAGACTTTCCATACTGGTCTCTTTCTTCCTTTTTACATATCTGATCTACAGAGTGACCTAAATGACAGTAATACCTTTAATAAATTCAGGTACTGCTTCACATTATAATCATGATTAAAATATTCATAAACAAACTACTACTATTGTCATCGATATCTAATCTTCAGGTCTTATAAATCAAAATACTTACCTGTATCCCTGTTGCTTCCTTTCGCCCTTCTACCACCCGTGGAAGGCTATTTGATGCTTGATATCCTCCCAGCCACGAGACCAGTCGTCTATACTGCGTCTCTCCCCCAAGCGATCCCTTGCTGGCCACAGCCTCTGCAATGGGAGGCACAATTGTGCCTGTGCTATCTGGTCCTCACCAGACGTAGCACCATTTTCTTTTTTTTGCTCAGTGCCTTCCTTTCCTTTTATTTTCCTGTTTGTTCCAAAAAACAACCCAGGTCTTTCTCCTTTCCCCTTTTCTAAGGAGAAGAGAAACAGTTAGGGTTTTTCCCTAATGTACTGGCAACTGTTTTTCCTTTTTTTCTCATGCATAAAGAGAGAAAATAACTTTTCACATGAAATTATCATGCACACATAATTATGCATTTCATATTATTTAATTTAAAACATATAATATTTCCATCACTTCAAGAAGATAGTAATTTCTGTTTTATCTTTAACCACAGGGTAAATAAATAATTTATTTACGTAAAATATTTGGTCATTACATCATGTCACGCGAGCACAACCAACAATCAACGCGTTATGGATGGCAAATCCTATTTCCAACTCCACTGCAATATAAATGCTTCTAACATGCAAGGGGAATAGGGGGTTGCCTTGCTGCTAACATGCCAAAGTCAACTTTGAGAGAAATATAAATGCAAGGCAACCCCTATTCCCCTTGCATGTCAGACTGCATTTATATTGCAGTGGAGTTGGAAATAGGAATCGCCGTTATGGGATTCCACAGGTGATTAAACGAAAAGACAAAAAAAAAAAACTGTCGTCACAGATTGTTAATCTGGTTCTTCACGGAGCTGAAAGGTGAGAAATTGTCAATCTGGCTCGTCACGGACATGAAAGGTTACAAATTGTACGGATTTAATCTAACGTCATGCAAAATAATCTAACTGAGAAATTGTCAATCTGGCTCGTCACGGACATGAAAAGTCACAAATTGTACGGATTTAATGTAGAACCCGCGTCGTGAAATGACAAACACAACAACACGCTGTGTGTATGCAACAAAAATTGATTGTCAAAAAACTCTGTGAGTCTAGCCGCGTACAAACTGCCTTAATCGAAACACTATTTATTATATGCCGTTTGCTAAAACCCTACGAGGATAGGTTGAAGAAGACGATATACTACTACACAAAGTCCTCATATACCAACCTTCTCCTTGCCAGCGTTGAATATGCAAAAGCATTCAGAATTGATTAAAATGAGAAGATGACGTCATGGGAAGGAACGATCGAACTTTGAAGACAAAATCGAAGAAATTTTAGGGTTATTTTATGTCTTTTTCACGCTCGGGCCGGAACAGAGGAACGCTTTGACGCTCCCAAGATGACGGGAGCACACAGTTTGTTCACGCGGCAGGTGGGGGAAAGTAGGTGTGAGAGAATGTGGTCAAGCTTGCCCTGTGTATTGATGCACATATGCAAGTGACAGGGACGTACCAGCAAGAAAGACAAGGTGGAAGGTATCGGAGTCTTTCCCTTGCCACTTCTTCCTTCACGCGAGCAAATTGGGCCACTGCCCATATTGCGTAGCCATTGACACAATCCCGCGTACTGAAATAGTTTTCCTTGATCTCCACATGTTCTCTGATTTCCTCTTCGAATTACTTATCGCATTCGCTTCCTCTGCCTTTCTTCGAGCCCGGTTGTTTTCATTTGCTTAAACAATCAGTTAACCAACGAATTTTGTGAAAGGAGTCACTGTACACTCAATATTAATTAAGTGATACTAATTTTAAAAACGATCATTAGTAAATATAGCTGAAAGACATTGATAAACATTAATTGTAAATATTTATTATTAATAATAATAATGATAAGTGGTATTATTAATATTATATGATAATTATGATTATTAAAATTATTATGTTTATATTAAAATTATGATTAAATTTAATTATGACATTGGATTAAAGGACAATTTTTCTAACAATGTGATTATGGTTAACCATGATTGGCTATGGTTTTATATTTAGATAATTTTGTCACAATGCGATGTTAAACTATTGTTGACCATGCTTAATCACGATTGACTATAATTCACTATGGTTGATCATGTTTAATCAATGTTGAATATGGTTGACCATGGTTGACAATTATTGATTTTTATACTAAGAAAATTATATGATAAAGCCTAAGATAAATATTATAAACCAATATATATAAACCTTATGATAAATATTATAAGCGGTAAAATAAATATGGTTGACCATGGTTGATTTTCATATTGATACAATATTTGTCATAATGCGATGTTCAACCATGGTTAACGATTGTTGACCATGATTGATTTTCATGTTGAGACAATATTAGTCACAATGCAATGTTGGACAATGGTTGAGCATGTTTGATTTTCATATTGAGACAATATTTGTCACAATATAACATTGGACCATGGTTGGCCATGGTTGATGGTTGATGATGGTTGACAATAGTTGATTTTCATATTAAGACAATATTTGTCACAATGTGACGTTAGATCATGGTTGACCATGATTATAAACCTAATGGATTTATATTAAACCCTAGAATTAATATTATAAACCATTTCAATAATATTAAAACTTATGAATATGAACCCTTAGATTAAAAAACCCAAGGGAATAAAATTAAACCTCAGGAGCCAATATTATAAAACCAAGGTATATAAACCCTAAGATTAATATTATAAGCCCTAAAATGTTGGCATTATGGCACAGGTTTGGCAGGTTTGGTGCTATGGCATAGGTGTTGTCCTTGATGGCAACTCACTCTGGTGACAGATCTCAGTTCAGGGTCTCAAAATGAAAGAAAAATATATATACGCAGGTTCTCCATGGCGAAGGCGCGTATACATGTGTGTTAGTCATTCAAAAGTCGCGTATGCATATACACACACTTTCATGCAGGGAAAAAATGCGTACATGTGGAGACATGTGGGAGATCTCATTTTTGGTCCGTGGTATTTTGTCCTTGGTATTTGAACCTATGGTTTTGGACCTTGGTATCTCGTTTGATGTGTTGATCCCAAGTATTGGGTCCTTGGTATTGATTTATTATGGTTTTGGGTTGTGGTATTGTGAAAGGCAAGACTATAAAAGAGGAAGAAGACCATTAGGCAAAGGATTATCTGATATTGAAAATCTGATAACATGCTAGATCTGGAATACTAGTGATTGGGTTATGGTGCAGATCTAGATCTGAATGAACGAGGAACCTGAGTGAAAAGGAAGGATAAGTTCTCTTGATGGGTAAAAATCTTAAATCTTAAATAGTGGTATCTCTGTATGATTTTGATCTGTGATATGTGGTGCACGCATGATCTATAAATCTGATAATCTAGGTTAACTAATGTCTGAATGATTGAAAGAGTGAATTATCCTTTATAGATCTGTACGTAGGTTCAGTGAAGCTAAGGCGCGTATACACGCAGTTTCTGAAAGTGAAAGGAGCGTATATGCTGGTTGGTCTCGACGCAGAAGCATATACACACAGTTTCTGCAAGTGGAAGAAGCGTATATGTAGGTTGGTCTCGACGAAGAAGCATATACACGCAGTTTCTGCAAGTGAAAGAAGCGTATATGCAGGTTGGTCTCGACGCAGAAGCGTATGCACGCAGGTTTCTGAATAATGAAGTAGCGTACGTCTCTTGAATTTTGTTTTAGCTGCTTCTACTGTTTAGCTACAGTGTTCTGGGTTCATAATTGGTGTGTGATTACTGTTACTGTGTTCTAGGTACAACAGTCGGAGAAGTGTTTATTTGATTCAGTACTAATTGGTAAAAAAGAGATTGTTTGATGATTGGATCCAGTTTGAAAATTTATGAAACGTGGCCCCAGGAAGAAAAGAGGGTTGTAGCTCTCTGCAGGTTGCAGCCTACGTACTGGTAATGGACTGCACCAGTACAGAATCATTGTAAAAAGAAGTTTCTAATTGAAAAGATAGAGACATATTGCAGCAGGTGGTTTTCACCCACCTTGGCTTTCCAGCTTATATCTTGTGTTCTTGTGTGTGATTGTCTTCTGCTCTATTTTACTATTCCTGGTTACTGTTTATATGATTCTGATGTACAGATTAATGTTCAACATCTGTAGAATATATTAAATTATAAGTTTGCATGGTATACGCGGGTTTCCTTATCTGTAGTTGCATATATACGCGGTTTTCTCTAACTGAAGTAGCGTATATGTTCTGGGTTTGAAAAGAAAATAATTGACCAGATAATACTGATTCAACCCCCCTCTCAGTATTATTTCCAACAATTGGTATCAGAGCGGGTCCTTCAGAAAAAGCTTGATTGCTTGAAGGAAGATCTATCATCATGAGCAACTACGAGAGAGAAGCATCGATCAGGCCACCAATTTTTTATGGGACCAACTTTGTCTATTGGAAGGTAAGAGTCACATCCTATCTTCAATCTCTTGGTACAGAAGTCTGGGATATCATAGATACAGGGTACACTTTTCCTTCAGCAACACCTACAGATCCGGATGAAAAGAAGCAGTTTGAAACAAACGCAAAGGTTGTCAATACTCTATTAGGATGTCTATCGCAATCTGAATTCGTCAAGGTGATGCAGTATAAAACTGCAAAAGAAATATGGGACAAGATTGTTCTGAGCTATGAAGGATATGAACGAGGTAATTATGGACTTTTAATGGTTTTTTAAGATGATGATTTTATGGATGTTATAGATGAAGAAGGTCTTTATGAAGAGATTTCTAAACTCAAAATTTTTTCAGAAGAGAAAAATATGATTATTGATACTTTGCAATTTCAACTGGCTGAAAGGGAAAAACATCATAAAAGTTAGAATGTGAAATTGTGGGACTTAGAAAAGAGATTGAGAAAACAAAATCTCTTAATATTAGATTTGTCAAAGGATCTGAAACTCTAGATAAGATTATCAATGTGCAACATTCTCCTCTAATCAAGACAGGTCTGGGATATAATGAAGAAACATCTCAAGCGCAGAAACTATCCACCTCCAAAAGAAATCTTGATGCAACAAGGAGGAGTGAGCAAAGGCCCAATGGATATCGCCAGGTAAATCAGGGACAATTTACCTCAAGAATGAACAAAGACTACCCGGTAAATCGGGGGCAATCCACCTTAAGGATGAACAAAAGCTGCAACCAGCCACAGGTAAAACCTTCTCAATTTGCCTCAAGAATGGATGACAATAGAAAATACAATCGTTTGGTTGGTAGATTTGATAATTGCAGGAGTTTCTTCAATGGCCAATGCTTGTCATGTCATAACTTTGGTCACAAAGCAGCTCAATGTGTTGCCTATAAGACAATCATGACTAGAGAAGCTCAAAAACAAAGAAGTATGACTGGGATCATGAAAATAACCTACAATAACTTTTCTGCTCTTGAAAATGAAATAGAGTGTTCTATTTGTAACAACTTCAGTCATGAAGATTCTGAATGCAGGAGCAAGTTTTGGCAAACAACTCAAAAGGAACAAACCTCAAGTGCCAAAATAAGGAAAGAACCACAACCAGAAAGATGTGGTATAGCCTTATATGCGGAAGGGAAATAAAATCAATGGTGCATCGAAAATGGATGTTCGAAACATATGATGGGTGATAAGGAAAAACTTCAGTCATATAGTTCCTTAGAGAAAGAGAAGAAGGTCTCATTTGGAAATGACACCCCTGCGCTCATAAAAGTTAAAGGTTCTGTTGAGTTGAAAGAAAAGGTCAAAGTTGGAAATGTGATGTATGTTGATGGCTTAAAACATAATCTATTGAGTGTCAGTGAGATGTGCGATCAAGGAACTGAGGTAATATTTCGACCAAATGGATGTAGTGTCCGTGATCTTGATACAGGAAAAACAGTGATCAAAGGCATAAGAACTCCAAATAATTTATACATATTCAAAGAAGAACAACATGAATGCTATCTAAGCAAGAATGATGAACACCGGCTATGGCATCAGAGGTTGGGGTACCTAAGCTTCTCACAAATAAGGAAAGCATGCAAATACCAGGCAGTTCGTGGTCTTCCAGACATCAGAATTCTAGACAATACAATATGCAAGTCATGTCAGTTTGGTAAGCAAACCAGAACTAACTTCCCTGAGAAGGAAGGATCAGCTAGCAGACCACTTGAACTTGTCCATACTAATATATGTGGTCCATCTAGGAAAAGGTCACCTCGGGGAGAAGAATACTTTATATTATTCATTGATGACTATTCAAGGATGGTTTGGATAGGACTCATGAAGCACAAAGATGAAGCCTTCGAAAAATTCAAATCCTTCAAAGCTTTGGTTGAGAACGAATCAGATCACATAATCAAATGCCTCAGGTCTGATCGAGGAGGAGAATTTACCTCAAATGAATTTTTCGATTTTTGTGAAGAACATGGAATAAGAAGAGAATTCTCTACAACTAGGACCCCTCAGCAAAATGGAGTAGTGGAAAGGATGAACAGAATGGTTCAACAAATGGCTCGTGCTATGCTTGATGAGTCTGGAACTGCCGCAACTTTCTGAGGTGAAGCTACATTTGTTGCAGTTGTTATTCTCAACAAAACAAATGTCCGGGTGAACAACACTCAAACCCCTCATGAGCTCTGGTATGGTGAGACTCCTTCGGTAAAATATTTCAAAATTTTTGGAAGCAAATGCTATATCAAAAATACTGATGAACATCTTGGCAAGTTTGAACCTAGAGCAGATGAAGGCATTCTCCTTGGTTACTCTCCCCACAACAAAGCATACAAGTGTTATAATAAAAGGCTTGAAAAAATTGTTGAAAGTATTGATGTAGTGGTTGATGAAGAAGAAAACACTCCTAGGCAGGTAAGATCTGAAGATTTCGAAGATGATGAGGACTATCCATCAACATCAAATCAGATTCATGATGAAGAAGAAACCTATGAAGAAGAAACCCATGAGGAGCCTGAAGAAAAAATAAGGATAGAAGAAAAGACTCCATCCAGGTACGTTCAGAAGAATCATCCAGAATCTCAAATTTTGGGGCAAAAAGAGGCAGGAATACAAACTAGAAGAACAATTGCAGAAACTTCAAGCTATTTGGTATTACTCTCCTCCACTGAACCACAAAATGTAAGAGAGGCATGCAAAGATGAATTCTGGGTCAAGGAAATGGATGAAGAACTTGAGCAGATTGAAAAGAATAACACTTGGGAATTGGTTCCTAGACCAAAAGATAAGAATGTCATAGGGACAAAATGGATATTCAAAAACAAGTTGAATGAAAATGGCAAAGTTATTAGAAACAAAGCCAAACTTGTTTGTAAAGGGTATTCTCAACAAGAAGGAATCGACTTTGAAGAAACATTTTCTCCCGTTGCTAGACTTGAGGCCATTCAAATGTTCCTTGCTCTCTCAAGCTTTCAGAAGTTCAAAGTATTTCAAATGGACGTGAAATCAACTTTTCTGAATGGAGACTTAGAAGAAGAAGTTTATATTGAGCAACCAGATGGATTCATCCTTAGAAATGATCCAAAACTTGTATGCAGACTTAAGAAGGCTCTCTATGGTCTTAAATAAGCTCCAAGGGCTTGGTATTATTGTTTGGGCAAATATCTTCATCGACAAGGTTTCTCAAAAGGATCAGCAGATAGCAATCTTTATATAAAAATTGAAAATAACAAATTACTAATACTTGTTGTGTATGTTGATGATATCATCTTTGGCAGCCAATGAAGCCATGAGTCATAACTTTTCCTTGGTAATGAATTCTTTACTTTTCCTTGGTAATGAAAAAAGAATTCAAAATGTCCTTGCTTGGAGAACTGACATATTTTCTTGGATTACAGATCCAATAAAATGAAGGCGGTATCTTTTTATCTCAAACCAAGTACCTCAAGCAGATTTTGAAGAAGTATGGCATGGAAGATTCGAAACCTGTATGTACCCCTATGGTTACAGGATGCAGCCTCAGTGCAAATGATGAATCAGCAGCAGTGCATCAACCAACCTATAGATCCATGATTGGAAGTCTGCTCTATTTAACAGGTACCCGGCCGAACATCATGCATGCAGTGGGAATGGTTGGAAGATTTCATGAAAATCCTAAGAAACTCATCTTCAGACAGTAAAGAGAATTTTCAAGTATCTTCAAGGAAATCAAAACTATGGCCTATGGTATCCTAGAGATGTAGATCTCACTCTTCATGCTTATATAGATGCAGATTGGGCTGGAAGCGTGGATGACAGAAAAAGCACTAGTGGTGGTGCATTCTTTATGGGTTCCAGATTAGTATCTTGGTTCAGCAAAAAACAGAGCTCTATTTCTTTATCTACAACTGAAGCAGAATATGTAGTTGCTGCATCCTGTTGCACTCAACTCCTTTGGATGATGCAAACCTTGTAGGATTTTCAAATCACTTGTACACCACCTATCTCCATCTTATGTGATAATACAAGTGCAATCAACATTTCAAAGAACCCATTCATGCATTCAAAGACCAAGCACATACCTATCAAATATCATTTTCTCTGGGAACAAGTGCTTGAACAAAAGGTCAAGTTGGAATATGTTCCCTCTAAGGAACAAGTTGCTGATATACTCACCAAACCACTGCCCAGGGAGACATTTGAATACCTCAGACAGAAGCTGGGAGTAGTTGATGCATCATCCTGCTATTGAAACCTATCTGTTTCTGAGAAAAGAGGTTGTACGCGAGTTGCATGAGGAGGATCCGCGTACATACACAATTTTATGCAGGTACAGTCGCATATATGTTGGTTGAAGGAAATCAGTGGGGACAGACTCTGGTTGAAGAGAGTCTGATATGGGTCTGACAGATACCATCTGGCACAGGTTCAGGGGGAGCAGATAATCTTCTAACAATGCATTGTTGGCATTCCCTTAGAAGCTCTTGGTTCCTGTACTCAAGTTGTTTTTGGTTTTAGGAGGATCCGCTGTAGAAGGAGAATAGAGGGAGAACATAGTTGCTGATCTGCATAGTGTTTGAATGTCTTTCATAGTCTTTCTCTAGATGTTTTGTCTCTATGTCATGTATATATCAAGGTCATGTAACGGCCTATTTTGGTTTCCCCACTATGCTTGGGATAAAAGATGTAATGTACATGATTGTCTTCTGATGTATCCCCACTGGGTTGGGTGATAGATGGATGTATAAAGTCTTTTGGTGATAGGAAATTCTTTTATGATGTATAAGTCATGGTTCTTCTTAAAGAACATCTTTTGCAGATCTTGCCTACAGTTAGGGGGAGCATGTTCAGCACAGCAAAGCAGAGATTTCAACATGCACTCAGGGGGAGCACAACCCTTTGCCCTTGATGACAAAGGGGGAGAATGATCTTGAGGATCTTGGGGTTGGCATTATTGCACAGGTTTGGTAGGTTTGGTGCTATGGCATAGGTGTTGTCCTTGATGGCAACTCACTCTGGTGACAGATCTTAGTTCAGGGTCTCAAAATGAAAGAAAAATATATATACGCAGGTTCTCCATGACGAAGGCGCATATACATGTGTGTTAGTCATTCAAAAGTCGCGTATGCATATACACGCACTTTCATGCAGGGAAAAAATGCGTACATGTGGAGACATGTGGGAGATCTCATTTTTGGTCAGTGGTATTTTTTCCTTGGTATTTGAACCTATGGTTTTGGACCTTGGTATCTCGTCTGATGTGTTGATCCCAAGTATTGGGTCCTTGGTATTGATTTATTATGGTTTTGGGCTGTGGTATTGTGAAAGGCACGACTATAAAAGAGGAAGAAGACCATTAGGCAAAGGATTATCTGATATTGAAAATCTGATAACATGCTAGATCTGGAATACTAGTGATTGGGTTATGGTGCAGATCTAGATCTGAATGAAGGAGGAACCTGAGTGAAAAGGAAGGATAAGTTCTCTTGATGGGTCAAAATCTTAAAGCTTGAATAGTGGTATCTCTGTATGATTTTGATCTGTGATATGTGGTGCACACATGATCTATAAATCTGATAATCTGGGTTAACTAATGTCTGAATGATTGAAAGAGTGAATTATCCTTTATAGATCTGTACGCAGGTTCAGTGAAGCTAAGGTGCGTATACACGCAGTTTCTGCAAGTGAAATGAGCGTATACGCTGGTTGGTCTCGACGCAAAAGCGTATACACGCAGTTCTGCAAGTGGAAGAAGTGTATACGTAGGTTGGTCTCGACGAAGAAGCATATACACGCAGTTTCTGCAAGTGAAAGAAGCGTATACACAGGTTGGTATCGATGCAGAAGTGTATGCATGCAGGTTTCTAAATAGTGAAGTAGCATACATCTCTTGAATTTTGCTTTAGCTGCTTCTGCTGTTTAGCTACAGTGTTCTGGGCTCATAATTAGTGTGTGATTACTGTTACCGTGTTTTGGGTACAGCAGTCGGAGAAGTGTTTATTTGATTCACTACTAATTGGTGAAAAAGAGATTATTTGATGATTGGATCCAGTCTGAAAATTTATGGAACGTGGTCCCTGGAAGAAAAGAGAGGGTTGTAGCTCTTTGCAGGTTGCAGCCTGCATACTGGTAAAGGACTGCACCAGTACAGAATCATTGTAAAAATAAGTTTCTAATTGAAAAGATAGAGACATATTGCAGCAGGTGGTTTTCACCCACATTGGGTTTCCACCTTATATCTTGTGTTCTTGTGTGTGATTGTCTTCTGCTCTATTTTACTGTTCCTGGTTACTGTTTATATGATTCTCATGTACAGATTAATGTTCAACATCTGTAGAATATATTAAATTATAAGTTTGCATGGTATACGCGGGTTTCCTTATTTGTAGTTACGTATATACGCGGTTTTCTCTAACTGAAGTAGCGTATATGTTCTGGGTTTGAAAAGAAAATAATTGACCAGATAATATTGATTCACCCCCCTCTCAGTATTATTTCCAACATAAAATAAATAAGGTTGATCGTGGTTGACCATGATTGATTTTCATATCGAGACAATCTTTGTCACAATGTGACGTTGGGCCATGATTAATTTTGATATTGAAAAAATCTTTCTCACAATGCGACGTTCGACCATGGTTGGCCATGACTGATTTTCATATTGAGAAAATCTGTGTCACAATGCAACATTGGACCATGGTTGATTTTCATATTGACAAAATATTTTTCATGATGTACCATTGGGCCATGGATGACCATTGTTGACCATGATTATAAACCCAATGGATTTATATTAAACATAAGGAATAATATTATAAACCTTATGGATAATATTATACCCTAGGAATATGAACACTTATATTAATAAAAGCAAGGGACTAATATTATAAACCCAAGGGATCAATACTAAAAACCCAAGGGATTATAAACCCAAGTGAATAATATTAAACCCAAGGAATTAATAATATAAAGCAAAGGTATATAAACCCTTAAAAAACATGGTTGACCATGGTTAATTTTCATATTGTGAGAATCTTTGTCACAATTCGATGTTGGAACATGGTTGATTTTCATATTGAGACAATCTTTGTCACAATATGACATTGGACCATGGATATCCATGATTGACCATCGTTGATTATCATTGGCAATGGTTGACTATGGTTGATTTTCATATTCAGACAAGCTTTGTCACAATGTGACATTTGACCATGGTTAACCATGATTATAAACCCAAGGGATTTATATTAAACCCTATGATTAATATTATAAACCCTTTTAGTAATACTATACTCTAGGAATATGAATCATTAACTTAATAAATCCATAGGATTGATATTATAAACCTAAGGGAATAATATTAAACCGAAGGGATTAATATTATAAACCCAAGGTATATAAACACTAAGATGAATATTATAAACCATAAAATAAACATGTTTTACCATGGTTAATTTTCCTATTGAGACAACATTTCTCACAATGAGATGTTGGACCATGGTAGAACATGGTTTTCCATGATTGGTTTTCATATCGAGCCAACATTAGTCATAATCTGATGTTGGACAATGGTTGATTTTCATATTGAGATAATATTTTTCACAATGCAATATTCGACCATGGTTCACCCTTACTTATTTTCATATCAAGACAATTTTTGTCACATTATAGAATTGGACCATCGTTGATTTTCATATTGAGAAAATATTTTTCACGATGTCATGTTGGACCATGGATGGCCATGGTTGACTATGATTATAAACCCAAGTGATTTATATTAAACCCAAGAAATAATATTAAAAACCTTGTGAATTATATTATACCCTAGGAATATGAATCCTTAGATCAATAAACCCAAGGGATTGATAACATAAATCTAAGGGATTAATACTAAAAACTAAAGGGATTAAAAATTGAAGGGAATAATATTAAACCCAATGGATTAATATTATAAAGAAATGTATAGAAACCTTAAAATAAACATGGTTGACCATAGTCTACCATGATTAATTTCTATATTGAAATAATCTTTGCGACAATGTGATGTTGGACCATAGTTGACTATTGTTGATTTTCATATTGAGATAATATTTAACACAATTGACATTGGACCATGGTTGAGCATGATTGATTATAATTGATGATGGTTGACATTGGTTAACCATGGTTGATTTTCATGTTGAGACAATCTTTGTCACAATGTCATGTTGGACCATGCTTGACCATGGCTATAAACCCAAGGAATTTATATTTAACCCTAGGATTAATATTATAAACCGTTTGAATAATACTATACCATAGGAATATGAACCCTTAGATTAATAAACCCCAAGGGATTGATATTATAAGCCCAAGGGAATCATAAACCCAATCGATTAATACTAAAACTCCAAGGGAATAATATTAAACCTAAGGGATTAATATTATAAATGCAAGATATATAAACCCTAACATAAATATTGTAAACCATAAAACAATCATGGTTGACCATGGTTGATTTTCATATTGAAACAATATTTGTCATAGTGATACGTTGGACCATGGTTGACCCTGATTGACCATGATTTATTTTAATATCGAGAAAATCTTTGTCACAATGCGGTGTTGGACCATGATTGATTTTCATATTGAGACAATATTTATCGCAATGAAACTTTGTACCTTGGTTGACCATGAGTCATTTTCATATCGAGATAATCTTTATCACATTGTAACATTGCACCATGGTTGATTTTCATATTCAGAAAATATTTTTCAGGATGTGACGTTGGATGATGGATGACAATGGTTGACCATGATTATAAACCCAAGGGATTTATATTAACCCAAAGAAAAATATTATAAACCCTATGAATAATATTATACCCTAGGAATATAAACTCTTAGATTAATAAACCAAGGGGATTGATATTATAAACATAAGGGATTAATATTAAAAACTGAATTGATTATAAACCCAAGGGAATAATATTAAACCCAAGGGAGTTCTATTATAAACAAAGGTATATAAACCTAAAAAGTAAACATGGTTGTTGATTTCTACATTGAGATAATCTTTGTCACAATGCGATGTTGGACCATAGTTGACCATGGTTTACTATGGTTTATTTTCATATTGAGACAATCTTTGTCACAATGTGACATTGGACCATAGTTGACCATGATTAAGTATGGTTGATGATGGTTGGCAATGGTTGACAACAATTGACTTTCATATTGAGACAATCTTTGTCACAATTGGACATTGGACCATGGTTGACCATGGTTATTCATTATTATAAATGCAAAGGGATTTATATTAAACCTAAGGTTTAATATTATAAACCCTTTGAATAATATTATACCCTGGGAATATGAACCCTTACATTAATAAACCCAAAGGAATAATAAACTGAAGAGATTAATACTATAACATCAAGGGATTATAAACCCAAGGGATTATTATTATAAACCCAAGGTTTTTAAACCCTAAAATAAACATGGTTGACCAAGGTTGATTTTCATATTGAAACAACCTTTGTCACAATGTGACATTAGACCACAATTGACCATGATTAATATTCATATCGAGACAATATTTGTCACAATGCGACATTGGACCATCGTTGACCATGGTTGACTATAGTTGACCATGGTTTTTTTCATATCGAGAAAATATTTCTCACTATGAGACGTTGGACCATGGTTGACCATGATTGACCATGATTCACCAATATTCCAGCGTCACAATGTGACGTTAGACAATTATTGACCATGGTTATCCATGATTGACAATAATTTACAATAGCGGACAATGTTGGACAAATGTTGACCATGATTGATTTTCATATTGAGAAAATCCTATGATAAACCCTACAATAAATATTATAGAACAAGGTATATAAACCATATTATAAATGTTAGAAACGGTAAAATAAACATGGTTGATTTTCATATTGATACAATCTTTGTTACGTTATGATGTTCAACCATGGTTGAACATGTTTGATTTTCATATTGAGATAGATTTTATCACAATGTCATGTTGGACCATGGTTGATAATGGTTGATTTTCATATTGAGACAATATTTGTCACAATTTTGCATTGGAACATGGTCGGCCATGGTTAACTATGATTATACCTATGAATAGTACTATACCCTAGGAATATGAACCCTTAGATTAATAAACTCAAGGGATTGATATTATAAACCCGAGGGATTGATATTAATAACCCAAGGGAATAATAAACATAATGGATTATAAGCCCAATGGAATAATATTGAACCCAAGGGATTAATATTATAAACCCAAGGTATAGAAACCCTAATTTAAATATTATAAACTCCAAAATAAACATGGTTGACCATCGTTGACCATGGATAATTTCTATACTATGACAATCTTTTTCAGAATGCGACATTGGACCATGGTTGACCATGGTTGGCCATGATTGATTTTCATATCAAGACATTTTTTGTAATAATGCAACATTGGACCATGGTTGGCAATGATTGATTTCCATATCAAGACAATCATTGTCACAATGCAACATTGGACCATGGTTGACCATGATGATAAACCCAAGGGATTTATATTAAACACAAGGGTTAATATTATAAACTCTATAAATAATATTATACCCCGAGAATATGACCCCTTACATTAATAAACCAATGAGATTGATAATATAAATCCAAGGGAATAATGTTAAATCTAAGGGATTAATATTATAACCCGAGGTATATAAACCCTAAGATAAATATTATAAACCCTAAAATAAACATGGTTTACAATGGTTGATTTTCATATTAGGACAATCTTTGTCACAATGCGATGTTGGAACATTGTTTATCATGGTTGATTTTCATATTGAGACCATTTTTGTCACAATGAGACATTGGGCCATGGTTGATGATGATCAACAATGGTCAACCATGGTCAATTTTCATATCAATATAATCTTTTTCACAATGTGATGCTAGACCATGGTTGACCATGATTATAAACCCAATGGATTTATATTAAACACAAGGAATAATATTATATACCCTATGAAGAATATTATAGGCTAGGAATATAAACCCTTATATTAATAAACACAAGGGATTGATATTATAAACCCTAGGGAATAATAAACACAAATGATTAATACTAAAACCCTAAGGGAATAATATTAAACCCAATGGATACAGCTTGAGTGGGCCTAATGGTTAAGAGCACGTGTTTCCTCCTAAGAGGTCACAGGTTCAAAACCAGAGGGGGGTAGAGTATGTATGCCTTCGTAGACTTAGCAGTCAAATCGCTGTGCGAAGGTGGGTCCTTTGTCCCACAAACAAGGGGGTCTCATACACCAATTTGGTGTCTGGCTTGGCTGTGACCTTAAAAATGGATATTATTATTATTATATAAAGCCAAGGTATATAAACGCTAAGATAAATATTATAAACCCTAAAATAAACATTGTTGACTATGGTTAATTTTCATATTCGGACAATCTTTGTCACAATGTGACATTTGACCATGTTTAATTTTCATGTTGAGACAATCTTTGTCACAATGTAGCATTGAACCATTGTTGATGATAATTGATAATAATTGACCATGGTTGATTTTCATATTGACAAAGTGTTTGTGAGAACATAACGTTGGACAATGTTTGACAATCTTTGGCCGTGATTATAAACCCAAGAGATTTATATTAAACCCTGAGATTAATATTATTAACCCTATAGAATAATAGTATTATTATCTAATTTTAAGGTTATGGCCAAACCAGACACTAAATTGGTATATGAGACCCCCTTGTTTGTGGAGCAAGGGACCTGTGACCTTTTAGGAGAAAACACATGCTCTTAACCATTAGACTCACTCAAATTGTATATATTCCAAAAATATCAACCATATACATTATCGTATTCCACATAAATCTATTTAATAATCTTACTCATATATTAAACTACAAAAATTTAACAAAATCACTCATTATTTTGTATGTGTTTAATAGTTTAAAGGTGTGTATAAAATTTTCAGTCGTTTGACAATGTATATAATGTGTTAATAATCTGTGTTTATTAGTTTAACGGTGTATAAAAAATTTTAAAATTTTAATAATGTATGTGTTCAGGTAGATCAATCATTAATAATGTTAATGCATTAATAATGTTTTAATTATTAATATATTTTGCATGATCCACATTTTAACGACACATTGTATTTCAATTTTTTTTATAATTAATGCACACTCTAAATTGTCAACTTCAAATCAATTAATGCTATTATAATGTATCATTCTCTATAAACATTGAAATTCCGTATAGTTTTAGCTATATCCCATTTGCATTGTTTGGTTAATATAAGCTGAGACTACTTAACAAAACTATAATGGGCACTCTTCAGACATTGTGAATTTCAAATCAATTAATGCTATTGTAATGTATCATACCCTATAATATATGTGAACATTGAAATTACGTATGTTTTCAATTACAACCCATTGACATTGCATGGTTAATACAAGACGAGAGTTCCTAATAAAACTATAAAATTAAATTCCATAACAAAACTATAAAAATTTCATTCCATCCTAAAATTTAATTTAATTTCTAATTTCTAGATCATGGACCAGGGGTCCTTCTCACGAACAACCTTTTCTGAATGTTATTAATTATGTGGAAAATCCCACTGATGTTTGCGCCTGATTGTAGCCTCCTCTTCTGGAGATAAATCACGTGAACAGCATTATGAGATGTGAAGCCTAGTAAGCTATAGATATCAAGGAAGTGGGCAGCCATTCTAAGAGTGAAGAGTGTGGGTGGATCTTGGACCAGAGGTTTGACAAACTCACTATTCCGTGTTTTTACAGTATCGACAACAACAATTGCATCCTGAGAATGATAGCATTCACAATAATTCTTAACCATATATTCCTGAAATGTTTCGCACATGCATGACTGTCTTAGTCCCCTCGCACTCAAACGACATCTTCAGAACATTCGACATCAATGCCAGAAACTTATCAATCTCGAACAATTCGCCATCCTAGCTCTAGTGTAACCGTATTATTATTGGACTCTGAACATTACTGATGATTATGTATGTTGAAGCCTTCAACTTCGATGACGGTTTAGGGTTAACCCCGCAGATATAGATGATGAGTATATTTGTACGTCTAAGATAAAAATAATTACAACTGAGTTTTAGGGTTTATAATTATTTATATCGAGCAGTAATAATTCACTTTCGTTATAATAGCGTTTGTGAGAAATTTTGTTGTTTCAACGCAAGGAAACGTGGCAATATTACGATGAGTCTTTCTTCTCATTTACGACGAAAGTGTTATCCCAAAAGAATGAATCTGTCCCAGAGAATTTATCTGAAATCGATCACCATTTCATATGTACGATATATTGAGACCACGTAGTTGTTTGTGTCAATGGTATTTAGTTTCACAGGACGACAATAACTCTCTCAGGTTATTTTTTTTGTCACCATTTCCATGAGATGATCTCTTACTAAATTTTTAATATGTTATTAAAAAACAAATTGAACGATATGATAATTTTTTATATTAATTTTTAAATTAAAAAAATGAAACATAAAAATGTTTCTGACCCAGATCAATTTAATGAAAAAAAATTTCAGCGTAAATCACATAAATTTCATTTTGTCAACGCGTGTTTCGAACCAAGAAGTGTGATTCATCGTCAAGACAAAGTTGAAGAATCAGATGCAGCCTTGCATATTAAATAGTAGGAGCAGAACACTTTGGACTAACGGCTAAAGGCTAAAAACTATGACCATTAAATTAAAATTAATGATATTTATTTTATTGTTAAATAAATCACATTATTATAATGATTTTAACTGAGGAAAAATTAATGTTATTTATTTATTCATATTTAGTGTATATTTAAAAAAATATATAAATATTAATTATTTAACATTGAAATAAATTAATTATTCAAAAATCTGAAATAATATTATAATAATTTATATTTTGGATCTTCTATGATTCAAATGGATATTATTTTACGTGGCATTTTATTAAATTTTAGTTTCCCATGGTTATTTATGTTTCCAAAAAACAAAGACTCAAACTTTTTTTTCTCTTTTTCAAAAATGATCAATCATGCAGATAAGCTATTTGTGGATGTTCAATTTTTTATTTTACGGAAAGGTAATTTTCATTTTATTTTATGAAATGATAAAAAGTGTGGAGATAAAGTTTACATTTTATATGCTTTAGTTTATAATACCTTGGTTTATAATATTTAACGTAGGATTTATCATAGGCTTGTCTCAATATGAAAATCAATCATGGTCAATTATGGTCCAATCTCATTGTGACAAAGATTGTCTCAATATGAAAATTTTATCAACCATGATAAGAAACAGTCGAACATCGCATTGTGACATATTTTCTTGACATTAAACTCAATCATGGTCTAACATCACACTGTGATAATGATTGTTTCAATATGAAATCGACCATGGTTAACCATGTTCCAACATTGCATTGTGACAAAGATTGTCTCAATATAAAAATCAATCCTGCTCAACCATGGTCACATTATGACAAAGATTGTATCTAGGTCCAACGTCACATTGTGACAATCATGGTCATCTATGGTCAACCATGGTCCAACGTCACATTATGACAAAGATTGTCTCAATATGAAAATCACCCATGGTCAACCATGGTCCAATGTCGCATTCTAATAAAGATTGTCATGACATTAAAATCAATCATGGTCAACCATGGTCCAATGTCGCATTGGGACAAGAATTGTCTCAATATGAAAATCAACCATGGTCAACCATGTTCCAACATCTCATTATGACAAATATTGCCTCAATATGAAAATAAACCATGGTTAATCATGGTCAATCATAGTCAACCATGGTCACATTGTGATAAATATTGTCTCTTGGTTCAACATCACATTGTGACAATCTTGGTCATCCATGGTCAACCATGGTCGAACTTTGCATTGTGATAAACATTGCATCAATATGAAAATCAACCATGGTGAGCCATGGTCCAATGTCGCATTGTGACAAGGATTGTCTCAATATGAAAATCAAGCATGGTCAACCATGGTCAACCATGGTCTAATGTTGGATTATGAAAAAAATTGTCTCAAAATTAAAATCAATAATGGTCAACCATGGTGTAATGTCACATTATGACAAGGATTGTCTTAATATGAAAATCAACTATGGTTAACCTTAGTCCAATGTCGCTTTGTGACAAAAGTTGTCTCGACATTAAAATCAATCATGGTCAACCATGATCCAATGTTGTATTGTGACAAGTATTTTCTTAAGATGAAAATAAACCATGTTCCAATATCACATCATGACAAAGATGGTCCGAATATGAAAATCAACCATGGTAAATAACCATGGTCAATTGTGACAAAGACTGTCTCTTGGTCCAACGTTAGATTTTCACAACCATGGTCATAGATGGTCAACCATTGACAAAGATTGTCTCATTATGAAAATCAACCATGGTAAACCATTGTTCAACATCACATTGTCACAAAGGTTTTCTCAATATGAAAACCAATCATGGTCAACCATAGTCAAACATCGCCTTTTGCAAAGATTGTCACAATATGAAAATAAATCGTGGTTGATCATGGTCAACCATGTTTATAATATATATCTTAGGGTTTTTATACCTTAGGTTTATAATATTATATCTCAGGGTTTATAATATTTATCCCTTGGGTTTAATATTATTCCATTGGGTTTATAATCCCTTGGGTTTTTAATATTAATTCCTTGGGTTTATAATATTTGTCTTAGGGTTTATATACATTGGGTTTATGATATTAATCCCTAGGGTTTAATATTATTTCCTTGGGTTTATAATATCTTGGGTTTTATTATTAATCCCTAGTGTTTATAATATCAATCCCTTGGGTTTAGCAATCTAAGGGTTCATATTCCTATTATATAATATTAATCATGCTTATAATATTAATCCTAAGATTTAATATAAATCCCTTGGGCTTATAATCATGGTAAACCATACGTAACCATGGTCAAATGTCACATTGTGACAAATATTTTCTCAATATGAAAATCAACCATGGTCAAATGTCACATTGTGACCAAATTTGCCTCAATATGAAAATTTACCATGGTAAAGCATTCTCAACGATGTTTATTTTCGGGTTTATAGTATTTATCTTAAGATTTATAGACATAATTTATAATATTAATCCCTTAGTTTTAATATTACTCCCTTGGGTTTTAGTATTAATCCCTTTGGTTGATTACCCTAAGGTTTATAATATTACTCTGTTGGATTTATTAGTGTAAGGGCTCATGATCTGAATCTTCAGGGGAGGCCCCCAAGATTTGAAAAATTGAAATTATAGAAGAAAAGGGGAGAACACACAGCAACAAAACCACAAAGAAACTTTTTTTTAATTAAAACAGATAATAATTGTAAAGGCTACATTGTGGTGGACAATCTATGCTTTTACAAAATGTAACTTGTTACTTATAAGCTCTTTCAGTCACAATACCAAATTTAAATTCCATGGGTGGGTAAATACAATGGGTGAATTAATACCATGGGTGGATGTCACTTACAATACCATGGGTAGATTCCATGTGTGGATAAATACTAATGGAAGATTAATACCAAGGGTTGATGCCACTTACAATACCATGAGAAAATACCATGGGTGAATGAATACCATCGGTGGATTCCACTTACAATATCATAAATACCATGGGTGGTTTCCACTTACAATACCATGAGTAAATTACATGGGTGAATGAATACTATGGGTGGATGTTATTTTCCATTCAGATAATTCCTCATTCCTTAAGAAATAATGTGATGGGCCTCTAAATTAGACATAAATTAAGGCCCATGCCTCTAATTTAAAACATAAATTAAGGGCTATGACCATCCTTCAACACATTAAACCTCTCTTTTTGCATTAGATAATTTCATTTTAACTTCAATCTATTCATTACGAAGGTTTATAAATATTGAATATTTGTGCCTAATATTATTTATTTTTGTGGAATATTATGAGAATATTGGGAAGATTATGAAGAGTTGGAGGAGATAATTTAGGGACATGTTCCCTACTACTAGAGGATCAATAATAAACAATAAGTCAACAAGATATTATGGAATTATGGCACAAATTATGGAACTCCAATGATTGAGATAATCTAGGAATGTGTTCCACTAATCAAGGTATTTCGGTGGGGAAAACTTCCTTCATCCATGGGGAATGATTCTTAATCATTTTTATAAGTACCAAGTCGAATTTTCCTCTAGGGAATGATTGAGAAAATCTAGGAATGTGTTCCCTACCATTTAATGTAAATTCCTAGTATTGGGGACTACATCCACTAATCAAGGGATTTTGGTGGGGAAAGCTTCTTCCATTCATGGGGAATGATTCATAATCATTTTGTATAAGTAACAAGTTGAATTTTCCTCTAGGGAGAGTTTTTCATTAGTGTTATTGTGGAGAGAGCTTGTATTCTTACAACTCTATTGTATTTTCTTGTAGGGATGTAATTCTATTGACGAAAATAATGAAGATTTGTGTCATGTTCAGCTTTTCAATCTTGTTCTCCTCCATAGGTCTCTGAGTTTCCTTGGGCTTGGCCATCTTAGGAACCTCAAACCCCTTTTGTATAATTTCATTTCCGTCATCTCCTAGTTTTTATTTCTTGCTATTTCTGCATTTAGTATTAATGATTTCTTGTCGTAGGATTGAGTTAAATGGTTGACATAAGTTCTTTTGTAGGATCACAAGAATTATTGCATCCTTATAAAAGCTTTGGAAGTTAATAGAAATCATTGATCTACTTGGATTAGTCTTCTTATTCCCAAATCTAGATTGTTGGACCTCCTTTTTGGCAAAAAATAGTAAACTTCTGCTATTTTTTAGAGTGCGTTAATGAGATTAAATTGAATTCATTCCACTTGAATTAGATCACAAAAAAATTCTAGTTCATAACAAAAATTACCCCATTGAATTTTCACTTGATTTGGTTAGGCATTTTTTAGATTTACTAGTTCACCGGTTCTCGAATTTCTAGATTTTCGACTAGTAATGTTTTTTAATTTTTTTCATGGGTTAACATAGGTATTTTTGAGTGATTCCACTTGTAATGGGGACCTAAGACATTCTAGTTAATACCAAAATTTGTCCCATCCAATTTGGATTTGATTTGCTTGGTCATTCAATGAATTATAGTAAATTTGTACATCTTGTAGGAAATCAGGGGATCCTGTAAGAAAACATTGTAGCATCTTGTAGGAAAGCCTATTCTGAGGCTGAATTGAGGAAAAAGCCTCAAGGAAGCTAGAAAAGGGTCCCTACATGTCTCCCAAACCTTCTGACCATTCACCATCATCTCCAAGCCACCTGCCACGTCACCAAAAAGATTAGCTTTCACACTCTCACATGAAAAAGAAGACAAAAAGAAATTTTTTTTATTTTATTCATTTACATGCACAACAGTATAATGTTTGATGGTTTTAATATGCATACTTAGGATAGTAGGATTGCATACGTGTTAACTTAGAATTATTTTGAAGCAAAGCATCTTAGGAGTTAGTTAGAAAATGGTGTGTCTTAGCATTTGATATAATTCTCTTTCATTGTACTTTCTTTCTTGCAATAGGTTGAGGTTCTATTTCGAGCATTTCATTTTATGCAATTAGTTTAGGACTTGACTTCAGTACATGCACTCCATTACATCATGACAACAAAGGAAGGACACATTGTATGCTACACCTATAGTGATGATACCTCTTAAGTTTGTATGAACCCCGAGCTGATAATTAAAGTTGGTAGCCATAGGAGTTGCAACATTCTTGCTGCAATACCAAGGCTCATCAATTTTTGGTGCCATTGTCGGGGAGGTGTCAAAGTATTCATTGTTTTCTTCCCTAGTTGATTAATTTCTTTTTACTTTTTGCAAAAACAAAACATAATTGCATTAGGCATATTTCATTTCAAAAATAGGAAAGTGCATTGTATTAGAGTTTTCATTCAATCATAAAAAAAAAAAAAAACAAAATCTCTCCATCACCAACTCACCCCCAACTCCCAAAGATTTTATCAGATGGTGTAGTAAAATCCATATCACCATTCACTTTTGCATGTAGAAGAAGAAGATGGCAAAGAATGTAGAAGAAATAGATGGAGATGATGACAATGAGGAAGATCCTTCCCGTTCAAGATATTGATGGTAGTGTGCACATGAAGAACATCCCTCCATCTTTTCTTCCAAAATTTCATGGTCTAAGGTCAGAGGATCCAGAAACCTTTCTCTATGAATTTGAAATTATTTGTAAATCTTATGGTTACTTATCAAAAACTCAAAAACTGAGATTGTTTACAGCAACATGGAAGGATAGAGGTCTTAAATGGTTCATGAGTTTAGGGAATAATTCAATAACATCATGGAATGATATGCAAAAGATATTTCTAGAAGAATATAAAGATCATAATCTTAAGGAAGAAATATTTAGAATGAATCAAAGAGAAGATGAGAGTCTAGAGGATCTAACATAGAGGTTCATGTATAATGTTATGAGGGAAAAACTACATCAATTAGGATTCGACACACTAAAAGCCCTCTTACTTAGAACAATTAGGGATGAGTGGATCGATATCCTTAATCTCATGAGTAGAGGAGATGTATATCAATTATCATTTGAGGAAATATGTGAAACATGCAAACACATACCAAGAGGAAAAGAAAGGGTAGGTAACTCAGCATCAAGATCGGTAAGTCAAGCTAAACTTGGAAAATTGTTTGATGATTTTAAAATAGAAATTCTTAGCAATCTAATAAAACAAGTAGAAATGTTAAGAATGCAAGATGAAGGAAAAGAAAATGCTGATATTTGTGTTGCAAAATCACATGATGTTAAATGTTTCTCCTCATTACCAAGGTTGAAGGAAGTTCAGCAAGAGGACAATGGAACAAGTCAATTGCCAATGCAACAATGTTATGTAGCTCCAAGAGGACCATGGCAGCCTATTCGGCCTGATAGGATGCAAGATCCTAATTCACAATTTCAAGCTTATGCACATCCACCTCAGTGTAATTGGAACACACTGAACACACCCTTTCCTTGGCAACATTGGTCATCTCAACCCTAAAGCCAATCTTGGAAACAAGGTTGGCAAGAAACTTATGGTAGCCATCCACAATATCCTCACTATTTTCCTCAATATTCTCGATACCAAACTTCATGCTATCCTTGCCATTCACCTCCACCACAACCACAACCCCATCCACATTCATCTCAAATATACACTCTCACTCAACTACCTATACCACCATTTCCAAACCCCACACATTGAAGTAGCTCATCCCACTTACAATGCTAACGTACAACACTTCCAAACATCTCCTCTTGAGCTCAATGGTTTTCACCATAGCTCAGGAAGAGTATTGAAAAAGAGATATTCTCTTGATATCATTAAAGGACTACATCCATAAGAAGAAGATTCTAAAGAGAATATCAAATAATCGTGGGTTGCACTTGACAAAGAAAAGACATCAAAATCAGGGATTGAGAAAGCTCCCTTATGGTTACCATCAAAGCCTCCATGTATTCAAGAGAACAATCAACAAAAAGAGGAAGATCTGAAGGTGATGGTAGAAGAAGACATGAAGAATGATTCAGATAAGCAATTGGACCAGGGGCATCACAACTATATTGAAATATGGTTCCAAACAGTCACTAAGTTGCAACATCACTCTATTCTTCAAATATGCTAGATCCTTTCAAATTCAAATAATTTGGTCTCTGAAATCCAAGTATATGTCAAAGCATACATTTCAAGCCTCCACATCATTTTGTTTGACATCTTGATGTGCACATGGCTCCATTGGAATTATTCTTATACTTGAAAGTGATTTTGTTTTTCAAGTAGGCTAGGGTAGAAGAAAAAGAATAAAAATAAGAGAAAAAAATTTTAAGGTGAAAACCTCCTTGGAGGCACCTTAGATTGGCTCATTGATTGAAAATATCTATAAGGTAGTCAATGGGTTGAAAATTTTTTAAAAAGAGAAAAAATGAGATCCTAGGTGAAAACCTCCTTTGAGGCGCCTAGGCAGACCTACTAGTTGAAAACCTCTCATTGAGACGGCTAGTAGGCCATAAAAAAAAAGAAGAGAAAATAATAATAATAAAATAAATCATTTCTCCATGCATCTCTTTGATAAATGCATGTACTCTCCAACATCTATAAGCAACAAGAACAAGTTAGTACCAAAAGGAAAATTGGTTAAGCCTAGTGAAACAAAGTCAAATTTTGACTTTCTCCTCCATTGGTCAAATTCCCCAACAAGGCCAAGGCCATGCCAATCCATCAGCCTCATCTATTTTCACAATCCACCCATCATTATCAAGTTTTTACCATTCAGGTTGCTTGTTGTCCTAAAAAACTACAGGATGCTCTGTTTTACTACAAGATTAAAAATTCATAGAGAATAAATTTGGTTTTGCCATAACTTGAAAACCGTGCATCCATTTGCCAAGTTGTTTAAGGGTGAGATGCATGTGGATGATGGTAACATGATCAAGTAGGTTCAGCAAATTCCAATGCATGGTTTCCAAGAAATTAGCCTCCATCAACTTCATCCATTTTTGCATTTTCTCAATATCTGTTTATTCATTTAAAAATTTGTTTCATGGGGAGATTCATATGGATTATTGAACATGCCCAAGAAATGTCAATAAATTCCAGTGCACAATTTCCAAGAAATCGACCTCCATCACCTTCAACCATTTTTAGTTTTTCTGGAGATCCATGCATCCATTGAACAAAATGTTTCTATGGGGAGGTGCATAATGATGATGGCAACATGCTTAAATTTTTTTAGTTTAATCCAGTATACCATTTGGGAGATATGGAAAAAAAAAATGTTGTCTTATAAACCTACAAGATTGGCAGTGAGCAGTTTTAAAGGAGATCCAGAGGTCAAAGAAGCTCCTCTAGAGCTTAGCAGCAACATTAGGATCATCAGCATCACCATCCAACACATGCACATCAACATCAACTCAGCAGCAACATGCATGTCTCTCTAACAACCAATAGGTAGACACGTCTATTTAATATTCTTGACCTCTTCTCTTGAGCATATTATAGTTAGAAATTTGTTGTTAATGCATGAGAGATGAGGTTTTATAAGCTAAGGATAGGTCAACAGTCTCATCCGCCTTCAACTAGTTGATTGCAACTCAATCCTTCACTCATGCAATGTTGAAAGTTAAATTATGGAGGGTGATGATTTCGAGGATTGAGGACAACAATTAAAAGAAGAAATTTTTGCAAAGGCCAAGTCACCACACCACTCCAAGCACTCCATCCACTTAATTTTCACTATCTATTCATAATTCATCAAACCCATTTCATTCTTGAGAAATAAACAAGAAGACTACCCTCTCCATTTTCACAAACCTACACTACTCCCTTTGAGCCCTAGCTCATCATCCAATCCATCTTCATCATTTCATTTCACTCCTATAAAGTTAGAAGACTCTGAAGGAAGAAGGAATGACTACTATAGGAAGGAAGAATGCTGGTAAAAGAAGGAAGAAAGGAAAAAAGTGTGCTAAAGCCCAAAATGATAGTGCCTAAGAGAAACCTAATCAAAACAAAGAACTCCAAGGTCAATAGGCAATCATCTAGGCCACAAAAGATAAGAATAAGGCAATAAAAGAAATAAGGCATTCACCATCAAAATAGAGCTCAAACTGCAGTGATGAAAAGAAGTGTTCCAAGAGGTCTCTAATCTCTTTCTAGCTTTTGCCTAGGACCTAAAAATTGGAGAAATGCATGGGAGTCAAGTTGAGGGCCTTCCCTAACCTCAGTGTATTATTTATGCTCAAAACAAGTTTCTTGTAGTTTTAACAGGGTTTCCTGTAGGTTTCTTGTAGTTTTCGCAGGAATTACTACAGGATGTCCTAGTTCTAATCTAAAGGCAGTTTGAAGGTTTTAGAGATGTATAAATGGTGGAAAAAAGTAACATATGGTTGATAAAGGTGTGGAATACCTTTCCAAACTAAAAATATATTCAAGAACCCATCTTGAATAAGGGAAAAAAGGCAAGCTAATGGTCTACAAAAACAATGATTTTTCTTTAAAAAAATATGTTTTTTCAGCTTATCCTTGTATAGATTACAACCAAGATTCTTAATGCACAAGAGAGAGGCCACCAGAGCCATGGATGAGGCATAATTGGGTCACTAAGTTGCTCAGAGGATGAGCAACACTTTCAGCAAGGGGTATGATGGACCTCTAAATTAGACATAAATTAAGGCTCGTGCCTCTAATTTAAAACATAAATTAAGGCCTATGACCATCCTTCGCCGCATTAAACCTCTCTTTTTGCATTAGATAATTTATTTTTAACTTTAATATATTCATTAGGAAGTTTTATGAATAATTTAATATATGTGCCTAATATTATTTATTTTTGTGGAATATTATGAGAAGATTGGGAAGATTATGAAGAGTTGGAAGAAGAGATAATTTAGGGAATTGTTCCCTACTACTGGACGATCAATAATAAACAATAATTCAACAAGATATTGTGGAATTATGGCACAAATTGTGGAACTCCAATGATTGAGAAAATCTAGGAATGTGTTCCACTAATCAAGGGAGTAGATCCACCAATCAAGGGAGCAGATCCACTAATTAAGGGATTTCAGCTGGAAAAGCTTCCTCCATCCATGGGGAATGATTTGTAATCATTTTTTATAAGTACCAAGTCAAATTTTCCTCTATGGAATTATTGAGAAAACCTAGGAATGTGTTCCCTGCCATTTAATACAAATTCCTAGTATTGGGGACTACATCCACTAATCAAGGGATTTTGGTGGGGAAAGCTTCCTCCATTCATGGGGAATGATTCATAATAATTTTGTATAAGTACCAAGTCGAATTTTCCTCTTGGGAGAGTTTTTCATTAGTGTTATTGTGGAGAGAGCTTGTATTCTTGCAGCTCCATTGTAGTTTCTTGCAAGGATGTAATTCTATTGACAAAAATAATGAAGATTGATGTCATGTTCAACTTCTAACGCTTGTTATCATCCATAGGTGTCTGATTTTCCTTGGGCTTGGGCATCCCAGGAACCTCAAAGCCCTTTTCTATAATTTCCTTTCATTCTTTTCATTGCTTATTCACATGCATCTCTAGTCTTTATTTCTTTCTATTTCTGCATTTAGTATTAATGATTTATTGTTGTAGGATTGAGTTAAATGGTTGATGTAAGTTATTTTGTAGGATCACAAGCATTATTTGATTCTTGGAAAAGCTTTGTAAGTTCATAGAAATCATTGAGCTACTTGGATCAGTCTTCTCATTCCAAAATCTAGATTGTTGGACCTCCTTTTTGGCAAAGAACAATAAATTTATGCTATTTTTTAGAGCATGCTAACGAAATTTAATCAACTTGATTCCACTTGAATTAGATCAAAAAAACATTTTTGTTCATAAAAACGTTACCCCATTGAATTTTCACTTGATTTTGTAAGGCATTTTTTTGATTTACCAGCTCACTAGTTCTCGAATTTCTAGATTTTTGACTAGTGATGTTTTTTTATTTTTTCTGCATGGGTTAACATAGGTATTTTTGAGTGGTTCCACTTGGAATGGGGACCTAAGACATTTTAGTTAATACCAAAATTTGTTCCATCCAATTTGGATTTGATTTTCTTTGTCATTCGATGAATTATAGTAAATTTTTACATCCTGTAGGAAATTAGGGGATCCTGTAGGAAATCACTATAGCATCCTGTAGGAAAGCCTGTTTTGAAGCCGAATTGAGGAAAAAGCCTCTAGGAAGATAGCAAAGGGTCCCTACTTGTCTCCCAAACCTTCTAACCATTCACCATCATCTCCAAGCCACCTTCCACATCACCAAAAGATATTAGCTTTCACACTCACATGAAAAAAAGACAAAAAGAAAAACAAATTTATTTTATTCATTTACGTGCATAGCAGTAGAAGGTTTGATGGTTTGAATCTACATGATTAGGATAGTAGGATTGCATACATGTTAAATTAGCATTCTTTTGAAGCAAAGCCTCTTAGGGGTTACTTAAAAAGTGGTGCATTTTAGCATTTGATTTCATTCTCTTTCCTTGTACTTTCTTTCTTGCAATAGGATAAGGTTCCATTTAAAGCATTTAATTTTATGCAATTAGTTTAGGATTTGACTTCAGTACATGCATTCCATTACTTCATGACATCAAAAGGAATGACACATTGTATGCTGCACATATAGTATCGATACCTCTTAAGTTTGTACGAACGCCGAGTTGATAATTAAAGTTGGTAGCCTTTGGAGTTGTAGCATTCTTATTGCAATACCAAGGCTGATCACAATGGTCCCCATTGTGGGAAGTTCCCTCCTAAGAAGCCTTTTTTGAATATGAAGAGTGATTGAAGAGAAGGGTTTTTTGTGGTTAACCCATAACCATGATGAATGAAGATCTGAGGATAGAGATTATTGTGTAATGCTTATGACCAACTATGATTCTAATAATGTGTGGCCTAGAAAATGGAGTTCTATAAACTGTGGGTTTGTGGATGATCCATAACCATGTAAAATGAAGATCAAAGGACAAAGATACCCTGTAATACTTGTGACCGACTGTGATACTAACAGTGTGTGACATAAAAAATGTACTTCGATGAAGTGTGGGTTTGTGGATGACCCATTACCATGAAAAAGGAAGATTTGAGGATAGAGATACCTTGTAATGCTTGTGACCAACTATGATACTAACAATGTGCAATCTAGCAAATGGACTTCAATGACAAGGATTTTGTTTCGTTGACCCATAGCTGTGATGTTGACTGTTGATGAAGTAGTAGGTGCCTACATAGGCTGGGGTGGGAAGGCACATCTCTGAAGAACCCGAGTTCGATGTTTTTATGCTACTGATGAATGTGAAGAAGGTTCCTACTAAAGTGGGGTAGGAGGGAACATCTCCAAAGGGAACCCACTCCGAATTCTGAACACTATGGAAACTGAAATTCACGCTGCAACTGTCCCGCCATCACAAAAGTTCTAAAAAAATAGCTAATTTTAAATTAATGATATCTCCCTCATCCAAACTCTGATTCAACCAATTTTGTTTTTGAAATTGGGCAATTTTTCGAGAGGAGCTCATATCTACAATCATTTTTCTGAAATTATTCACAAAAGTTGCAAAAAACGATAGGAGAGTCGTCGTCCACGAATTGCCTTTAGAAAAATTTCTGCAACATAGCTCATTTTAAATCAACAATATTTTCCTCACTCATACTATGATTCGATTGATTTCTTTTTTTGAATTTGGGCATTTTTCTGGAAGGAATCCAAATATGTTACCTATTTTTGTAAATTTTCTGCCAAAAGTTTTAGATCTGATCTATAAACTTGCCGCCTAAGAAAATTCCTGCAAAAGAAATGATAAAATAAAAATTCTTCCCGCTTTTCCCAAGAAAGTGCTTTGTGGAGATCGTAGCACATTCCTGAAGTTTGTTGACTATTGCTACCAAAATTTGGAACTGAAATATGCATTAAACCCTTATTCCCATGGAATCATAACCTGGATCTGATACCATTTATCAAGATCTTGGGGGTAGGCCCCCAAGATCTGAAAAATTGAAATGCCAAAAGAAAAGAGGAGAACACACAATAATGAAACCATAAATGAAATTTTTTTATTAAAATAGATAATAACTATAAAGACTATATTATGGTGGACAATCTGTCCTTTTACAAAATGTGACTTGTTCCTTATAGCCTTTTTTGGTCACAATACCATAGGTAAATTCCATGGGTAGGTAAGTACCATGGGTGAATGAATACCATGGATGGATTAAATTCCGTGAGTGGATAAATACCATGGGAAAATTAATACCAAGGGTCGATGCCACTTGCAATACCATAGGAAAATACCATGAGTGAATTAATACCATTTGTCGATGCCATTTACAATATCATTGGTAAATTCCATGGGTGGATAGATACCACGGGTGGATGAATACCATGGGTGTATGCCACTTACAATACCATGGGTAAATTCGATGGGTGAATGAATACTATGGGCGGATAAATACCATGGGTGGATGTCATTTTCCATTCAGATCAATTCATTTTCCTAGGGTGTAATATTATTCATAAGGTTTATAATATAAATCCTTGGATTTAGTATAAATCCATGATGGTACAACACCACATTGTGATAAAGAGTTTCTCAATATGAAAATCAATCATGGTCCAACGTCACAATGTGGCAAAGATTTTCTTGATATGTAAACCAATCATGCTCAATCATGATTAACCACTGTCCAACGTTACTTTGCGACAAAGGTTGTTTCAATATGTAACTCAACCATGGTCAACCATGTTTATTTTAGGGTTTATAATATTTATCTTAGGGTTTATATACCTTGTGTTTATTATATTAATCCCTTGGGTTTATGTACATTTTGTTTATAATATTATTCCCTTGATTTTATAATAACTTTGGGTTTTATAATTAATCCCCTCGGTTTATTATTCCCTTGGGTTTATAATATCATTCCCTTGGGTTTATTAATCTAAGGGTTCATATTCCTATGGTATAATTTTATTCATAGTGTTTATAATATTAGTCCTAGGGTTTAATATAAATCCCTTATGTTTACAATCATGGTCAATGATGGTCCAATGTCACAATATGCCAAAGATTGTCTCAATAAGAAAATAAACCATGGTCAACTATGGTCCAACATTACATTGTGACAAAGATTGTCTCAGTGATGGTAAACCATGGTCAACCATACTTATTTTAAGATTTATAATATTTATCTTAGTCTTTTTATACCTTGGGTTTATAATATTTATCCATTGGCTTTAACATTATTCCCTTGGGCTTATAATCTCTTGGTTTTTTACTATTAATCCCTTGGGTTTATAATATCAGCCACTTGGGTTTATTAATTTAAGGGTTCATATTCTTAGGGTATAATATTATTCATAATATTTATAATATTAATCGTTAGGTTTAATATAAATCCATTGGGCTTATAATTATGGTCAACCATGGTCCAACATCAGATTATGACAAAGATTTTTTGAATATGAAGATCAACCAATGTCGCATTGTGACAAGGATTGTGTCAATATGAAAATCAACCATGGTCAAGCATGTTCCAATATTGCATTTTGAAAAATATTGTCTCAACCATGGACAACAATTGTCAATTGTGGTCAAACATAGTCAACCATGATCAATATCCATAGTCAACCATGCTCAATCATGGTTAATCATAGTCAACCATGGTCAATATTAACCATGGTCACATTTTGACAAAAATTGTCTCTTCGTCCAACATCACATTGTTACAACCATGGTCAATCATGGTCCAACGTCACATTATGACAAAGATTGTCTCAATATGTTGATCAACTATGGTTAGCCATGGTCAACCATTGTCCACTTTCGCATTGTTAAAAAGGTTGTCTCAATATGAAAATAAATCATGGTCCACCATAGTCCAATGTTGCATCATGACAAAATTTGTGTCAATATAAAATCAACAATGGTAACCCATGTTTATTTTAGTGTTTATAATACTTATCTTAGGGTTTATATACCTTTGGTTTATAATATTAATCCCTTGTGTTTAATATTATTCCCTTGGGTTTATAAACCCTTGGGGTTTTAGTATGAATCCCTTCAATTTATAATGTTTATCTTAGGGTTTATATACCTTGGGTTTAGAATATTAATCCCTTGGCTTTAATATTAGTCCCTTGGGGTTATTTTATCAACTCCTTGGGTTTATTAATGTAAGGGTTCATATTCCCTGGTTTTTTCATATAAATTTCTTGGGTTTATTGATACCTTGGGTCTATGATATTAATAATCACTTAAGTTTATAACATTAGTCCCAAGATTTTATAATAATATTTCATCCTAAAGGTTTATAATATTAATCCGAAGGGTTTTTAAATTTATTAATC
>APFE030664855.1:51530-106326 GCA_000404065.3 Pinus taeda
TTTTTTTAGTTTTTCTTTTATTATTTTATGATGATGATGATGATGATGGTTAATGTCCACTTAGACCATATTTTGGTCTATCAAACCTAAAGAAACAAATTATTTAGTTTGATTTAAGATTTTATTCCTATGCCCAAAAAGCTTGGAGAGAAGCCTCGTGAGCTCACTATAATTTTGACATCGTAAAAGGCTAGGAAGGTTGGTATTGCAACAAATATTATGAAACTAAGATCTAATGTGGTTCTACGCAGGGCACTCTAAGAGGAAGTGATTTTCAACCTTGATGTTCATATTCTCATAGAGATGGCAGATCCTTTCCATCCATGGTGTTTGAGGAATTTCCCAATGACATGTTTCACTATGGAGCTCATGATAGTTCGTTCTAATATTGACTATACTAATTTTCTTCTTTGAGCTAGTTAAGACAGAGAGATACTTTTGATCTTCTAGGGTGGGGTTGATGACCTACTTATAATATCTTAATTTTCTTTTAGCTGCTAAATCTTTCTCACACCACATTTGTTATTTGAACTTAGAAGTAACAATATTTTTAATGTTATCAATGTTTTTCAATGCAACATTCTCATTGATCTCCCAATGGTTTAACTAGGCCCTGGTGTCTTTATACTAACCTCGTTTGAGCCTTAGGTGCTTTTGGCTTGAATTTAAAGCTAGCTTAGGAAGTCTATGGTCTCCTATGTTATTGAGTTTTTGCTTGTACAACAAAAGCCTATTCATAGCTAGGCCCTTGATAGGGGAAAAGCCCACTTCTATAAGGAGAATAGGAATGGTGCATTGCTTTTAATTTTGAGGTTATACATTATAAATTGCTTTTGGATTTCCTCAATCTTTCTCCATGATTCTCTAGAGATGCTACAACCCCAAACCTCACATCCATATAAGATAACAAGAGTAACTAAGTTTTCAAAGAGTAACTTATTTCTATCCCACATTGCAAGGTTTTCCATTTTACAATTATTTTCAAGACCAAAATAAGCTTTCCACCCCCCATTAATCCTTTTCTCAATGTTATAGTTCTTGTTGAGCTTCTGTTGAATATCAATTCCAAGGTACTTGTAAGAAGACACTTTCTCCAAGTTACTATTGTCATGCATAAAATTAGCGTAAGTGTCCTTCTTGGATTTGATAATCATAACTTTTGTTTTATTAGTGTTAATAGTCATAGCCATGGTAGAGCAGTAATCCTTAAGGAGTCTAAGCTACTTATCAAGATCAGATGGGCACCTTGCGAGAAGAATAATATCATCAACATGGAGAACAATGATGATGACTATCCTAGCTAAGAAGGTGCCAACACAACCTGCTTTCTCTAAACAACCTTCTAGCTTGTCAATGTAAATGCCAAATAGGGTAGGGGAGAGGGGGCAACCTTGTTTAACTATGATATTACACATAATATATTTCGACCACCCTTCATCGCTCTTTAACTTGGAAACTACATTCTCGCATAACCTTATAGCGACAACTCTCAACTCGAAAGGAACCTTTAGATCTAATAATTTATTCCATAGGTTGTTTATAGGAACCGTATCGACAACCTTTCTAAAGTCCATAAAGCAACAAAAGAGATTGGATTTATCATTGTGACATTACTCCACAATGATCCTAAGCGTAACGAGGTGGTCCATTGTTGAGCGTTGCCTTCTAAATCCTACTTGGCCTTTAACCCGCTTACCTTTACTTTCAAGCCATATGCTCAACTTCTTTTCCAAAATAATACAATATAACTTGGCTAAGAGAGGGATGATCATAATTGTTCGATAATTAGAGGGGTAATGAGGCTCTGAGTCCATGGTTTAGGGAACCCTTGCTTGATCGCTTGATTGAAAATCTTGTGGATGTGGGGGATGAGGTAAGGACCTCTAATTTCTAAGATTTTCACCTAGTAACCTTCAATGTCATTAGCTTTCCCATTTGCCATGCCTTTAACCCCAAAATCAATGTCTTCTAATGAGAAAACTTCTTTAGTTGTGAGCAAGGTTTCAAATTTATCCATGACATTTGGAGATTCATAAATCTTTTTAAGATAGGAATTCCAGTCATGTAAAGAAATTTTATTATTATCTTTAGTTTTCCTAGTTAGAATCTACCTTCAGAATTTTTTAGGAGCTACCTTAGAGAGGTGTAAGAGATTCTCTTGTCTTTTACGAATATACTGCATTTTTTTCCTTTTAGTTAGGGCTTTGTATATTTTTATCTTGCCAACTTTAAGAGATTCATCAACAGCTTCCTTAATTTCTCTCCTCACACTTTTACAATCTTTGTCATACCATGGGTTGGTTTTGCTATTTCCTTTATTACTTGAAACTTCAATTGAGAATTTGTTAATAGAATATGAGCGGGTTGTAGTAAAATTATGGTAGAGGTCTTTTATGTTGTCTATACTAGTTAAAGGAAGTAAATTAGTTTTTAATTCATTTAGAAAGAGATCGTTTTTATTTCTATCAAATATTAAGTTCTTTTGGCTATAAGGATTATCTTCTATGGGTTCTCTATGCATGAAAAAATTGAGAGTTATAAGTAAAGGCCTATGATCAGAGTCAGGCTCGTGGTCGTTTAAGATGTCAAAATTTATTATTTTGTTGTATAGAGGGAGATTATAAATAACATAGTCTACCATGTTGCTACCAAATCCATGGATGCAGGTCATCTGGCTAGAATTGGGCCGCTTCTTTAGACCGTTGCAAATTATGAGATCCTGAGCACTACAGAGGTTGACTAGCTCCGACCCAAACAAATTCTCCTTGAGGTCTTCATAGCTCCTTTTGTACTAGCTAGCCAGAGTAAGGTCTTTGGCTAACCAAAGAGGATTAGGGTTGGAATGATTACTTAGAATAATAGCTTGGTTTCTTGAAGTTTGAGCATTAAAGTCATCCATTAAAAGAATATTACGTTTATTCCTTAGGCTAGAAATATCATTCTCTTAACCATTGTAAGGACTATTTTTATCTAGATTCTTTTTATTATAGAGGTTAGAATTGATGGGAGGAAATAACAGATTATTATGTAGGTCTTTTTATCATTAATGTCAATAATCTTTATCCAACTATATTAGTTGTAAGGGTTGTTTTTATAAATCCTAGCATGGGGGAAGATGTTCTTCTTAATGTAACAAGCTATACCAGGAATGCCTCTATGGGAGGATCGCTTGTTCCTAGTAGACCATAGTGCAAAGCCATCTATGTTAGGGACCTTAGATTCTTCGTGCTCCCAAGTTTCAACAAGAAATATAGTATCAATATCATTTGAGATCCAACTTAGCTTGGGGCCTTTGTTTCATGGAAAGCCCTGACAGTTCCAGGAAAGAATCCAGAGCATGCTGAATTGTTATTTATTACTATTGTTTTGGTTTCTATCTCGAATAATGGTTTTTCTATTTTTTATTATTGCACATTTTCCTTCCTTCCTAGCTACTTTTACCTTTTGAGCCTCCTTTCTTAATTCTACTTGATCTTCTGGAATGAGATATTCATTTATAAATATTCCCATTCCTTTTAGACTTGAGGTTTTACTAAGTATGCCATACTTATGTTCAGTAGAGCTCACCTTTATACACATCAGCCTTACTTTATTCTCAGTTAATTTCCCCAAGCTATATTTTTCAATAGCCTTTGTGGTAAATACAAATGAAGTCTTTAATGTATATCAACATGTCATTATATTATAATTATTAAAATTAACTATAATAAATAATTAATTATCATTAATTATGTTTTTAATTAATTATTTAATAATTATTAATTAATGTATTAATTATTAATAATTAGTTATTAGTTATTTAATAATTATATTTAAGTATTTAATATTTTATCAATGTGAAATACAAATGAAACATTCAACTATATCAACCACATTAATATTTTTACTGTGGTTGTGCTAGTGGTTGTGCTAGTTATTATACAATTGAGTTTTTCTTTTGATCACTTATATTTGACCAAAGTTTATTCATAGGTTAACATTCTGAATTCATTAGTAACTTTCATTTCCATTACTTAATATTTTTTGTTTTTTGTTTTGTTTTTTTTTTATTCAACTTTTTCATTTTGATTTTTTTTTTCTACTATTTCCATTTTCATGAATTATAAGTTTTCTCCATATTTTCAAATTAAAATGACATATATATATATATGTGTGTGTGTGTGTGTGTGTGTGTGTGTGTGTGTGTGTGTGTGTGTGTGTGTGTTAATATAAACAATATTAGTTAATCATCTTTCCTAATTTTTGTTGATGACATTGAATAATACAATATTTTATTAGTTGTTTTATTTTTGTGATGAAATCTTTATGGCTTTAATGTTTGTTAGTTTAATTAAACTATATTTAAACCAAGCGACATGTTTCCCTTGTTATAGTTTGTTTCCTCATCAATGACCATTAATTGTATGGTATGGTTTTTTTAAATAATGGTGAAAATCAAACAACCACAAATTTATAGTACTAATTTGAAAAATTGTACATGTAGTATCAAACTGTATTATAATAGATTATTACCTTGTGTTACAAAAATTAAAATAAAAATACTAAAATTAATAATAAATTACTAAAATCAATACAATCATAGATATATTAAATTGGTAAAATTGGTAAAAATATGACGAGAATAAAAAATTTCAAAGTGAAATAACCCAATCCTATCATTATTTTTCAAAATGAAATAATGCTTTACAGCCAGCCATTAAGGTCACTATAAGGATGTAGAGTCACTCAAATCTCGCATGTTCATCTCCCAACTTGGCTCTACTATTTTGTATGCAACTCTATTTCTCCCACCCAAAATAACATACATAGAATTTATAATAGGTTTCAGTAACTGTAACCATGCGACATATGGAAGGTCTAGTATGAATGGTTAATAAACATAAGTGTTTATTTTATTTTTATACGAGTAATATTAATTATGGGAAAAAGTGCTAAATGAGAGTTTCACTTACTAGATAGTTAGAAGGCAAATATTCCTCTATCTAGAGATAAATAATCACAGTTGAGAAAAGGGAGCCAAGAGGGTGAGGGGAGAAAACTTGAGGCAACCTTGAAGACTTGGTAAGTCCTTGGAGGAGGTCCAAGAGAGGATAATTAAGTTGTAAGCCTTTGAACCTTGAATATTAATCTATTGAGGGAAGGCAGGACACTACTAAGAAAAAAATTCTTGAGTTGGCTCTCTAGTGGAATCCTAAATTGTAGCTTGGTGCTCAGTGAATTACAAACTAATACTTGGTAAGGATTAGGGAAAGCCTTGGAGAAACCTGTTAAGGTTACAAGTTAGATAACTATTCTAGAAGTGGAAACTTCCTAAGGGGGAGTTCTTGTATTTAGATGTTGTACTCATTGGTTGGTTCGAGAACTCCCTTTCCCTGTGATTTTGTGGTGAGTTAAGACAATGTAAACAAAGATAAATATTTTATCTGTTACCAGTGGTAAATTATTTTCCATGATATGTGTGAGTAACCCTATATGTGTTTTGAAGTATGTTCTTGTTACAGCCTCCTCCGACATCCACCCAAGTAACCATGCCAATTGGGGTAAACATGAGATGAGAGGTTACTATGATCAGATTCGACCTCCTATGTGACCTTAAGGAAGTGGAATCAATGGAACCTCACACATAATCATCCAACATCATCAATAGAACCCTCAAGCGATAAGTCAGCCACTCAGGCAACTTGTCCTTAGGTCCCACTGCTATTTTGGATCTCTTATGCCATAATCACTCTCATGCTATGGGTAAGGGAGTAACCGGAAAACCATAGATTTTCTAATAGGCCTACCTGCCAATGATTGTCGACTAAAGTTGCTAGTTCTATTCCAATGACCCTAGAATTTAAGCCACTTTTTTCAGGCCTAGATCCGAGGCCATTGCCCATAATGAAATGAAATCTTAGAATCAAGTAAAGAACATGGAAAAAATGAAGAAAAATTAAATAGTTGATCAAGACCTTAAATAGATCCATATGCCCTAAGCCTAGGGATTTATTTCCACACCCTTTGTCTAGTGCCTTCTATGGTCCTCCATGGTCCTGTTGGTTCCATATGACCAAGGCTAGCACCTTAACCTGAACCTCCTCTCATCGACGCCTTTTTAATCCAGTTGCAGTTATATGGGACCATCATAACCAGGGGTCGGGGCTGGTGCCCAGGCCCCATTCTTCTGTGTCGTGGACATATGATGTCGGATGTGACTAGGGACCAGGGCTGGTAACATGACCCCTTTTCCCAAATGAACACCATTGTACAATTTATATAGAGGTTTTGGTCCCATGTATTATAAGAACCATCATGAGCCTAGTGGTAAGGAGCTACACTGTTAAATGTGAGGTCAGAGATTCCAATCATCCTAGGCCTCTAACTAACCATACCAAAACTTTATACACCCTTGGGGTGCCACGTGGCAGCCCATGATTGGGCCACATGGAACCCTACCATTGGTCCACATCAATCATTCACAAACCAATCAAATTTTACCACCAAACCAACGAACCATGAGGTGTTACTTGTTAGCACCCGATTAGTCCATACTTTCATATTCACCATGCTCAGTCAATTGTATGATCACCTAGCCAGTTGCCTAATTAGTAGGCCTACTCATGTTTTAGTTGTTGGGCCAAATGATCAGGACACAATAACTTGAGCATATGGTGTTGGATTGAGGTTAAATGAACATCACTAGATTCAAAAAATGAGCACTTCAGGTTGATTTTGTTTTCAATACCTTCCAGGCACTTCCATTTTTGAGCTAAAATTTGATTACCTAATCACGCCTCCCCACTAGGAACTTTTAGAATCCAAAATTTTACTTCTCCTAGTAAATAAAACAAGGCTGAAACTTAAAATCACCCAAAAACTCAATAAAATATGTTCACTTTTCAATTGGTGCCCTTCAAGCCCCAATCAAGGCACTTCACCTATCTTCTTCGTGAAGAGCTATTGTCCTGTTAAGAATCTAGACAAAAATTGTTATCTCTAATGTAGGAACAAAAACACTAATGAGTGGAATTTGAACATTCTCTTTAATCTCATCTGTGCACGAATCAAAGGAACTTCATTTTGAAGCTAAACTGTTGAAGACAAACTTGACTCCATCTTGGAAATTAGAAGCAATATAAACTTGCTTTACCATCCTCAAAGTGAGCTTGTACAGAAAAGTACACTGCTGCAAAATTTTCAATGACATAATTTCCTTTCTCTACAAAAATATAATCATGTTGTACAATCTTAAAACAAAGATTCTATTCACAACAATTTTCATCTTAAATACTTGTATCAGTGAGTACATGACAAACTTGTAGACAAACTTGGACAATAACTTGTACATTCCAAAATTCCTTTATGATATGGACTTATAAACAAGCCAATACATAACATCAACGAAAAATGCATACTTGTTTCACATAGTGACTATTATTGTTCACTTTACAAAAGTACCCAAACAGGTAAACAACAAAAAGTAATTACAAATTTGCAAAGAAAATTTACAAAAAATCTACCCAATCTCTACCTATCCTAGGCTTATGGGTTCTCTTTTGCATCAACCTTGCCTTGAAGGTTGCTTTAATATCGCTGTGAATCATCTTTCCCAGTTATTGCTCCCCTTGCATTAGGTTGCACAATCTCTTTTACGTTCTTGGAACGAACCTATGGATGTAATTTACAACATCGTTAATTTCCATGCCCATGCATCTTGCAATGGGTACAAAAGATATTTTTCTTGCTTGCCGACAAAGAAGTCCTCTCATGAAAAGAAAATTCATCATACTTGATGCCTAGAATATGATCCATTCTTTTAACCATTACCATGCATTGGTCACAGACAACCACACAACGGTCAAATGCATAAAAAAAAAAATACAAGGGTACATGTTCCACAGATATTCAAAATTACCAGCATTTGGAAAAAGCCCATGAGATTTTTACCTATCTCTTGAGCTGCGACTTTGACGATGTTGGGTGGACGATGACATGCAAGGTCCCTTCAACCATTCATCTCTCTTGGGACACAAATGAACATTGTCACCACCATCTTGGTGTGACATGTCATCCTTAGATGATTGTGGTGCCTTAAATTGTTTATAGTGTTCTCTAAACTCCCTTTGACTATATCCCAATCCTTAGTACTTTGGTCTCTCTTGTACCATGATTAGATTGGTGATCCCTTAGCCATTGTTGTTGAGGCCTCCTCCTTCACATCCCATTTTAGAAAGCAACTTCATACCAATGCCTTTGGTATGTTTCTCAAACGTTGCAAAATAGGTGTTATGGACATTAACAGAAGGAATTTTATTTGAGATTTTTATTAACTCCTTCAACTTGTCATTCATATTTTCAGCTTCTGATGATGACGACGAAATTAGAGATGACTCTATCCATCAAATTTTACCAACTGACATATGGTGATAATCTTGGAGATGCTTGCAAAATGCACATGCATCATTTTCCTCATATGGTTCATAACTATCGTATGAACCCTGCCTACATATTGGTTTCATTTTGGACGTTCCTTTTGTTGTCGCAGGACTGGAACTTTCAACAACTTGTTCCTGTAGCACATGCTACAACTGAAGGCGCATATTCCTCTTCTCCTCTTCAGCCATTTCTATCATTCTTCTCAGCTCAATGTTCTCCATATGAAGAGCCAAATTCATCTCCTCTAGCTCTTGGAGACTCTTTTTTCCCATTATTTCAAATGGGTCAGATGAAAATCTCATACAATTGATCTGAAAGTGGAGGATGTGGTCAAGTTTGGTTTCTCCAAAAACAAGGACCATTCTTCAATGATTTGCAAGGAAAAATGGGTCTTAACACAAAAACATGTTTTTAAAAAGGCCTATTCAATATATGAGTCAGTTTTCACATGTAAACTTAAGCATAAGAAACACAACATCACATAAATCATACAAGCATCAATGAAGAGCACAACAAATGATTTGGTGAAGGATCTCACCCTTCTTGGGCTACATCTTTGGGCTTGCCAACATAGCTAGACCGCTCCATATATTTAGTGGAAAAAGGAGTACATAAAATTTTATTGATAAACATGTGGTTATTTCCCCTTCAAAGAAATGTTCTCCTGCAAATAAATTTCGCATAAAACAACATCATAACCTACATTCATCATGAAAACATCACCAAAATAAGGTATCTCCTACAAAGACCGTATACTCCATCCGAAAATGAGCATATAAGCACTTCAATTCCACATTAAAGGAAAAATAGATAACTTTCCTCAACAAGACATAATGAGAAAAGTATCAAACAGTTCAATCTCGGAAGTAACAACTATTGCATTAAATGTTTGAAGGTAATAAAACCCCTATAAGGCCATCTCCATGCTCAAATACCTTCAAGAACTGCTCCAAAATCCTAATTGAACCATACACCCATGAACTTGAACCTGCAAAAAGTTCTTTTAGATGTGCTAAAATAAACAAATAGGGGTCACCATTAGATCCATAATGTCAAAAAACCCCTAGTTAGACTCTTCTTGAGCTCCAAAATACTGAAAAACGCACCAAGATATGGCTCTACAAGCTCTCTATGTAGTTTTGTTGTTATACGTCCTACATTAGGTTAACAGACTAATTGTCCTACAAATTTGCTATGTTTTCAATTGCGAAGGCAAAATTTCACTCTTACACAGTGCTATTTGTTGTACGATTAAATTTCCCAATAACCCTGCACGCGAAAAGTCAGGCCACATGGGCCGTGTGGCCATGGGCTGGGCCTTAACATCTGCCCTTGTCGGCTTAACACCTTAACTATCAGGTTATGGTTAGAATGGGTCCACGGGACTAAGGATTAGGCCCTAACTGTTAAAGCTCCCTCGCACCATGGTGCCTCATATTGTGAGCTTTATATGCCCTAATCCTAAGGATTTACTATCGCACCATTTGTCTAATGCCTTCTAGACTTTACCACGGTCCTGTCGGTTCAATACCACCAGGGCTAGGTCCTTAACCTGAGCCTCCTCCCATCAACATATTTTCAATCCGGTTGTGGTTCTATGGGAGCATCATGACCAGGGGATGGGGCTAGTCCTGAGGCCCCATCCTTTTCCGCCATGGACATATGATGTCGTACGTGACCAGGCATTGTGGACGACAACCTGACCCCTTTTCCCAAATGAGTTCCATGGTAAAATTTATATACAAGTTTTCGTCCAACGTATTATAAGAACCACCATGAGCCTAGTGGTAAGGAGTTGGACTATTAAACAAGAGGTCAGAGGTTCAAATCCTCCCAAGCCTCTCGCTGACCATACCAAAATTTTATACACCCTTGGGGTGCCATGTGGTATCCCATGACTGGGCCATGTGCTACCCTACCAATGGTCCACATAAATCAATCACGAACCAATACAATTTGACCACCAAACCAGTGAACAAGGAGATGCCACTTGTCAACACCTAATTAGTCTATACTTGCATAGTCACCCTGCCGACTAAACTGTACGATCACCGAGTCAGTAGACCTACTCACTTTTTATCTACTGGGCCGAATGATTAGAATGCAATAACTTGAGCATATGGTGTCAGATTCAGGTGAAATGAACATCATTGGTTTCAAGATGATGAGCACTTCGACTTGATGTTGGTTTCAAGACTTTCTAGGAACTTTCATTTTTGATCTAAAATTTGATCACTTGATCACTTCATAATCCGACATTTGAATTTTTTTGACCCCTTCCCTATGTCAATTTCTTGTAGCAATCCCTTGCAGAGGTCAATTTGGACCAGTATGCAAGTAGTAGTTTGAAACCCTATCAAGAGGGAGGAGGAGTCATGTTCTAGTTACTTCCCTAGTGAGTTACCTAGGTCGTAGAAGACATGAGAATCCCAATAATTTGTTGAAAGTTTCGGAAGAGAAACCTATATTGGGGCCTCATCTAGTCTTACCTTCGTAGCATAGAATAAGGGGGACCAACTTTAAAAAATAAAAATAATGGAATCTAAGTTCCATACCTTCTACACTATTTTCTTAGTGTCTCTCTCTTTCGTGAACATCAAGTGAATCCAACCCCTTGTTAATAACACCACCTACAAAGGGCCCTTAACCCAGGTGATATTTCCTTTTCAACCCAATATTTAATGAAGGAGAATATAAACTTCCTGCCTCTGGGTCGCCAAACGAAGGTATTTTTCACCATCTCTTTGGCATTTTGCATTTGATCATCCTTGCCTAGAACCAATAAAAGTCTAGCCTTGCCATCCTTTTTGATAAAATCCTTCTTCTTTTCTTGCTTAATACCTTTACCCCTTCATTTTGCAGAGCTCTAAGTTTTTATTGAGATCGAATGAAGGTTTCCTTGAGATTCTTCCTTCCCCAAATTTGGTTGATTTTTCGTGTTCCCTATTAGATGCTAGTAATTCTCTCAAAATTTTGTCTACCAAGATTCGAGTCAGTGGCACTATAAAATCACAGAGGTCAACGAGACCCTAAATTGGAGAAAACCCTCATAGATTTTAGAATCCACTAAAAAATCAACATAGGCCAAGATGTCTATACCTATTGTTTTGCTGAATGGGAGGGTTTCAGGCCATGGTGAGGAGAGTGTCTTTGAGATACCCCAGGACGCCACTCTGAATTGCTAGCTCCACACCTCTATACCCATGCTCGTTTCATTGTCTGTGTCCACCCCTCGTAAGGCAACATAACTTCGTGCTTGTACAAATCCTCTAGGTCAACCACCATGAGCACCCAATATTGATGCAAAGTAAGGTTTGGGTCTAGAATTCCTCTGAGCTTCCATTTTGCTTCCTCTAGCTTAGCCTTTAAATCAAGCGTGGATACCCAGATATGGGTATTACCATGTACCTTTGGTTCAAAATCCACTAAGTCTACTTCCTCCATGAGTGAGGCTTAATAAAATGAATTTCCACGTCAGCCTTTGAAGTGGAGTTCCTAGTAAACATGTTAGCTAAGGTTTCATGTGAATAGACGAGTGTGGTGACGTTCGTAGCTCCAACAAAAGGCATTACCCTCGCACCATGTGTTACCTTAGAATGGTAATTTTTTTTACTGGACTATAGGAAGTGCTTTTAGATATGAATATTCACCAAAATTTCAAAATCAAGCCCTATACCTAAATGTTCAAAAATCCAAAGACACATAAGTTAACTAAAACCGCCTAAATAATTTCACTAAAAAATTCAAATTCCACAACCTGTCTTTCAATATAATAGAAAACAATTTTAATCTTTAAACATATTTTAAATAACCATAACTTTTGCAGAGTACCTCAAATTTAATTTTTTTTCATATCAATGTAAATTAAACATTAAAAGCATCATATATCACTTTCAAAATAAAAGGTAAAATATAAGATTTTACCCTAGCCTGATGACCTACATCTATGGGCTTGGTAACAACATGGTAGACTATGTTATCTTTGATCTCCCTCTATACAATGAAATAACAAATTTTGACATCTTAAAAGACCACGAGCTTGACTCTGATCATAGGCCTTTACTTATAACTCTCAATTTTGTCATGCATAGAGATCTCATAGAAGATAATCCTTATAGCCAAAATAAGTTAATCTTTGATAGAAATAAAAAATATCTCTATCTAAATGAATTAAAGCTAATTTGCTTCCGTTATCTAGTATAGACAACATAGAAGATCTCTATCATAATTTTACAACCCTCTCATATTGTATTAACAAGTTCTCAATTGAAGTTTCAAGTAATAAAAGAAATAGCAAAACGAACCCAGGGTATGATAAAGATTGTAAAAGTGCGAGGAGAGCAATTAAGGAACTTGTTGATGAATCTCTTAAAATTGGCAATATAAAAATATCCAAAGCCTTAACTAAAAGGAAAAAAGGCAATATATTCATAAAAGACAAGAGAATCTCTTACACCTCTCTAAGGTAGCTCCTAAGAAATTATGGAGGTAGATTCTAACTAGGGAAACTAAAGATAATAATAAAATTGCTTTACACGACTGGAATTCCTATCTTAAAAAGATTTATGAATCTCCAAATGTCATGGATAACTTTGAAACCCTACTCACAACGAAAGACGTTTTCTCATTAGAAGACACTGATTTTGGGGTTAATCGCTTGGCTAATGGGAAAGCTGAGGACATTGAAGGTTACCAGGCAAAAATCTTAAAAATTGGAGGTCCTGTCCTCATCCCCCACATTCACAAGCCTTTCAATCAAGCGGTCAAGCAAGGGTTCCCTAAACCATGGACTCAAAGCCTTATTATCCCTATTTTTAAAAGTGGGGATACAAATAACCCCTCTAATTATCAGACAATTATGATTAGCCCTCTCCTAGCCAAGTTATATGGTATTATTTTGGAAAGGAAGTTGAGCATATGGCTTGAAAGTGAAGGTAAGTGGGCTAAAGGCCAAGCAAGTTTTAGAAAGCAACACTCAACAACAGACCACCTCGTTATGCTTAGGATCATTGCGGAGGAATTCCATAATGATAAATCCAATCTCTTTTGTTGCTTTGTGGACTTTAGAATGGCTTTCGATACAATTCCTAGAAACAACCTTTGGAATAGATTAAAAGAGCTAAAGGTTCCTTTCGAGTTGAGAGTTGCCGCTATAAGCTTATATGAGAATATAATTGCTAGGTAAAGAGCAATGAGGGGTAGTCGGAAGATATTAAGTGTAATATCGAAGTTAAACAAGGTTGCGCCCTCTCCCTTACCCTATTTGGCATTTACATCGTCAAGCTAGAAGGTTGTTTAGAGGAAGCAGGATGTGTTGGCACGATCTTAGCTGGGATAGTCATCACCCTTCTTCTCTACATTGAAGCTATTGTTCTTCTCACAAGGTGCCCATCTGATCTTGATATGCAACTTATATTTCTTAAGGATTTCTTCTCTACCATGGGTATGATTGTTAACACTGAAAAAACAAAAGTTATGATTATCAAATCCAAGAAGGACACCTACGCTAATTTTATGTATGCCAATAGTAACTTGGAGGAAGTGTCTTCCTACAAGTACCTAGGAATTGATATTCATCACAAGCTCAACTAGAACTATAGCATTGAGAAAAGGATTAATGGGGGTTGGAAATCTTATTTTGGTCTTGAAAATAATTGTGAAATAGCAAACCTTGTAATGTGGGATAGCAAGAAGTTCCTCTTTGAAACTTTAGTCTTGAAAATAATTGTAAAACGTAAAAGCTTGTAATGTGGGATAGAAATAAGTTACTCTTTGAAAACTTAGTTACTCTTGTTATCTTATATGGATGTGAGGTTTGGGGTTGTAGTATCTCTAGAGAATCCTGGAGAAATATTGAGAAAATCCAGAAGCGTTTATAATGTATAACCTCAAAATTAAAAGCAACACACCATATCCTATTCTCCTTATAGAAGTGGGTCTTTCCCCTATCGAGAGCCTAGCTATGACTAGGCTTTTGTTGTACAAGCACAAACTCAATAACATAGGAGATCATAGACTTCCTAAGCTAGCTTTAAATTCCAGCCAAAACCACCTAAGGCTCAAATGAGGTTGGTATAAAGACACTAGGGCTTGGTTAAACCATTGGGAGATCAACGAGAATGTTTCATTGTAAAACATTAATAACATTAAAAATATTGTTACTTCTAAGTTCAAAGAAAAAATGTGTTGTGAGAAAGATGTAGCAGCTAAAAGAAAATTAAGATATTATAAGGAGGTCATCAACCCCACCCTAGAAGATCAAAAGTATCTCTCTGTTTTAACTAGCTCAAAGAAGAAAATTAATATAGCCAAGATTAGAACGAACTCCCATGAGATCCATAGTGAAACGAGTCATTGGGCAGTACCTAAAACACCATGGATGGAAAGGTTCTATCATCTTTGTAAGAATACGAACATTGAGGATGAAAATCACTTCCTCTTAGACCGCCCCGCGTACAACCACATTAGATCTCAATTTCAAAATATTTGTTGCAATACTGACCTTCCTAGCCTTTTACATTGTCAAAATTACGGTGAGCTCAGGAGGCTTCTCTCCAAGCTTTTTGAGCATAGGAATAAAATCTTAAATCAAACTAAATAATTTGTTTCTTTAGGTCTCGTAGACCAAAGTTTGGTCTCAGTGGAGGGCTCAGTTTCAAAATATTTGTTGCAATACTGACCTTCCTAGCCTTTTACATTGCCAAAATTACTGTGAGCTCAGGAGGCTTCTCTCCAAGCTTTTTGAGCATAGGAATAAAATCTTAAATCAAACTAAATAATATGTTTCTTTAGGTCTCGTAGACCAAAGTTTGGTCTCAGTGGACGTTCACCACCACCACCACCACCACCTCCCATTTTTCTAAAACTAGTTGTTAATTTTTCTTATACAAAGAAATATATATTATATTAAATATATATGTAAGATATTTTATTTATGATATATAATAACAGCTATTAAAAGTAGTTTTAAAATGTAACATGTTAATTAATGGAGATACACGTTAAGCTTAGATGTAAATAATACCTTCAATATAATAATTAAATTGATATATAGTTTAATAAATATTAAAATTATTTAATTTAAAAAATAAAAATAAAAAAATTGCAATATCAGTTATTTGATTAGGGAGAGATTTCATTCATACTTATATTTATTTCATTAGGTTTAGCTCAATGAAATGAGATTATTTAATTAGTTGTTAAATATATAATAATTAATTAATTAAGTAAAATAAGATTGATATAGTTGATTTATTAAATAATGAACAAACCTTAAAATTATAAGTTATTTTTGGGTGAATTTTTTATTTTTTTTAAAGAGATATTATTACCATTGATTTTCAATTTATTATATATTATATATATAATATATATATATATATTATTATATATATATATAAATTTTAAGCTATTGAGTTTAATAATTTATTTTTTAATTTTTACTATAAACAATAATAAATTTATTTAAATTTTTTATATAATACCTAGTTTATTTTTATATTATTAAAAAATATAATTTCCCTTGATTCTTGAACTAAAGAAAACTATCACTTTTCTTTATAAAGTTCAAAGATTTTAGTTTACGGAACAATTTCTTTCAATTTCTTTCCCAATTACATAGATTCAAGTCTCAAAACCATATTACAACTATCTTGTTTCTCGCATTTATAAGATACATGCATCCGAGCCATCTTTCAAAATTACTGGTTCTCCTTGCATTGTCATTCCAATATTTTATATATATATATAAAAAGATACCAAATTTTATGAAGTTAATCTATAACGGGCATCGAGAAATGACTCACACAATTACACGATGTATGATGTGACTTTTTGAGTGGGGAGTCTCATAAAGTGGATGATGATGTGTATTTTTGTTTATTTATTTATTAAAATTGAATAAAAAATTTTATTCATATTAGGGATAAACTATGAAAATTTTAAAATAAAAAAGATTAAATAACTGTATAAAAAATTAAATAGTATCAATTTAATAAAAAAATTATATAAAATATTTAAATAAATATTAATTAATAAAAATTATATAAGGGAAAATTAAATCTATCAGTTAACTCTGTATTTAAAATAAATATATGCTCATGTAAACCTAGGAAATTTGATGGTCAAAACGTAAACCTAGGAAATTTGATGGTCAAAACGCGGACAAACTGCCGTAAACGAAACAGCAACTTATCGTATGACGTCGACTAAAACCGATCGAGGATAGGCTGAAGAATACACAAAGTCGTCGTACACCAACGTTTTACACGCAAACGTTGAATGTGAAAAAGCATTCAGAATTTATTACGTGCGTATTACAAAATGAGGAAGAGGAACACTTTGATGCATGCAAGATGACGGAAGTATACAATTCATGGTCTCGGGCTCGGCAGAAGAGGAACGCTTTCACGCGGCAGGTGTGCAAGTGACGGGGACGTACCAGCCAGAAAGAGGAGGTGAGGTGTACACAAGTCTTTCCTTCGCCACCTCTTCCTTCAGGCGAGCAAATTCGGCTACTGCTCATGGGTGTAGCCCTTTTCCCTAACTCAATTCCGCGTAGTAAAATAGGCTATTCTTTGATTTCAATATTTTCTTTTGTTTCTTCTTCAGACTCCTTATCGCATTCGCATTCGCCTACCTTTCTTCGAGCCCGCTTGACGCCACGGTTGTTTTTATTTGTTTAAATAATCTATTGACTAGTGAAACTTTAAGCTGTAAGGCGGAGAAGGAAGGGTGAAAGGAGTAACTATGCAGTCAAAATCAATTAAACTATAAGAATTTCTTGAAAGGTTTTTTTAATCGACTTACTTAAATGAAAAAAAAAGGTCCTTGTCTCAGTTAGGTTAATTGGTTGAGGGATTGGATGGCTCCTTGATCAGTTAAGTTAATTGGTTGAGGGATTGGAGGGCTACTGGATGCTCTTGGGATTAGGTTATGATTAATTTAGTCAGAGGGTGTTATTGAATATCAACATTAATTATTAAAGTTAGTATTTTTATTTTTTTAAATGTTTTTTATTTGATATTTTTTTTGTAATTGAGTCTAGGGTTTAGTGAGGTTATTTGTAAGTTATCAAATTTGAAATTTTGCTCAGATTGATAAAAAAAATCTAAAAACTAAAAAAAAGTTAAATAACTATACAAAAACATTTAAATAATGTATACTCATAAAAAAAATTGCTGGTAAAAAAATTGGATCTTTCTCGGCTCATGTTAGATCCATTATTTAAAATGGATCTATATACTTGTTAGTAGAATTTGTAAAGTATCTAGTCTAAGATGGATCTATACTAGTTAGTAGAATTTGTAACCTGTGTAGTCTGAAAGTTACTATTCAAATAACCATACACATAGAGCATGACTCGTCTAAATTTAAACCAAAATTTTAATTAATAAATTAAAATTTTAATTAAAACAATATTTAATACAATTAATAATTTTAGTTAAATTAAAATTTAATCAATTATTCTTAAATTACTAACTTAATATATTTTTAAATATTAAAATAATATTTTACAACAATCTCTATAATTTTATTAAAATATTAAATATATGACAAAAAAAAATATTAAATTATTAAGATAACTAAACACAAACTATTATAAAATATATGAAAAGTAGTGTTAGTGTATTTTTACAATTATTTTGTTTCTATAAATGTTACTTTCTTTATGAAATCCGTTAATTAGTTAATATGAACCTATTACTTAATATGTCTAAATTTGGTAAAGTGTGAAAGCGACTGTAGTTTCCAACTCAGTCCAAAGAGTGTATTCTTCATTATATAATCTCATTCACACCTGGGTCCAAGGAGTGTAGTTTTCTTTATGTAATATAATAATGATGAGTCATATAAAAGAAAAATAAATAAAATAAAATATATTAAAATTAATAATTACTTACCAGAATCAATATATTGAAACAGGTAAAAATATGACCAGAATATAATATTCCAATGTGAAACAACCCATTGCTTTCCTTTGATTAAAAAGAAACAACCCTTTACACCGACCACTTGAAGCCCATATAAGGCTCCAGAGTCACTCAACTCTGGCAGATACATCTCCGAACTTTGCTATATTATTTTTTGTGCAACTCTCGCTCTCCTGACCGAATAACCATGGAATCAAACACTGATGCAGCTCAAATGAAGATCGATGAGGATAGTTGGGTTGTTCAAATTAAGCAATCTCTCCATGTATTACAGGAAGAGGACGAGAATGTAAAAGAGTTTTTCGTCTCGCTGTTTAATGTGCCGAAAGAGTTATTGGCAGAGATGCCGGAAGCCTACATTCCTCAAATGCTTTCCATCGGCCCCTGTCACCACGGGAACTCTGAGCTCCAGTATATGGACCGCTATAAATTGGCAACTGCTTACAGATTTGAGAAAAAAATGAAGGGACCAGCAAAGTTTCTGCCCCTCGTTGTGGAAGAATTTAAAAAATACGACTGGCAAATCCGGAGCTGCTATCACAAGTTTGTGGACTATAAGGAAGAGACCTTGGCGTGGATCATGGCTCTGGACGCCGTCTTCATTCTTGAATGTTTGCAGTTTTATGTGAGACACGCTGACCAAAGCTCTCACTGGGAAGTCGAGCCCCTGGGACGCGAGACTGGCACCAGTGCCCTCTACAATTCCATTTTCAAAGATTTGATGAAGCTCGAAAATCAATTGCCGCTTTTTCTAGTTAGAAAGCTTATGGAGTTGAAGTTGGGTTGTAAAGCTAAGGCAGAGGAGAGGCTCTCCAGCCTGTTATGTCTGGTTTTCGAAGAAATATCGCCTTTCAGTTTCAAGTTGCCGGATAGTTCGAATCTCCGTATAAAGGAAAGATGGCACATGTTGGAGGCACTATACTACTGTATTGTCCCTCCTTCCAACAATGAAATTCCAGCTAGATTTGAGGAAGAAAACGATGCTCCTTATCCAGCCGACATGTCAACCGTTACTCCAATTCTAATAGACGAGGAAAATGATTCGCCTGATTCAGCGGATAACGCAACCGTTACAGATGATTCGCCTGATTCAGAGGATAATTCAACTGTTACAGAAGCCTTCAGTTCGCTCTGGGACACTCTCTCCTCTATTAAAGTTGGCCCCTTTAGATTTCTCACCGAATTGCTTCGGCGATTGCTTAAGTGGAAGCCTGCTCAATTTGCGATGAAGTTGCCGTTGCAAGTTTTACTGAGTTCGTTTAAGAGGCTCAATAAGGATGCAATGGGAAGTGGGGAAGAATCCTCCGTTAAAATCATACCGCCCTCTCGGCAGGAACTGAATATTCCTTCCGTGGCCGATTTATATTTTGCGGGAGTGAAATTCTCTCCTACTGATGGTGACCTCACCACAATCAAATTTGAAGAAAAAACTGCAACGCTTTACCTCCCCAAAGTAAAGTTGGATACCAACACAGAGGTAATCCTCAGAAATCTGGTGGCATTCGAAGCTTCTGCTGCGTCTGGTGCGCTTGTTTTCAAACGATACATCGATTTCATGAACGGTATGATCGATGGTGTAAAAGATGTGAAATTGTTGAGAGAGAGCGGAATTATTTGTAACTACCTCCACAGTGACGCGGAAGTTGCCTCCCTGTGGAACAGCATGGGTAAGTGCGTTCGTGTCACAGAAGCCGGATATCTAGACAAAGTTATAAAAGACTTAAATCGATATTATAGTAGAAAATGGAAAGTTCGGATTGCAGAGTTTGTGAATAATTATATATTCAGTTCGTGGAAATTTCTCTCTCTTATAGCTGCTGCGATACTTCTGATCGTCACTTGTTTGCAAGCGTACTGCTCTGTCTATGATTGCAAAAGATGGATGACGCAGTAGAGGTACGCAGCAGCATCTTGTAAGTGCACAGCACTGAAATAAAATTTCTGTTTGTCTCTTCTGTGCGGTTGTGGAATGATTTGGTGATATCAAATCAGATATAATTATCTTCTGTGGGGTTGTGGAATGAATTGGGCGTTGCCCGAATCCTAATCTTGTAAGAGTTGAACAGGTGATATCAAATCAGATATAATTATATTTAGTGTTTGTGGTTTATCCTCTTAACAGGTCGATCAAATTGATAATTAATAGGGCCAAAATAACGAATACCAGCCGAGAAGTATGAGGTGGTAAAAATCAATTTGAACGAAGTATGAGGTGGTAAAAATCAATTTGAACGAGGAAGATAATTCTCTCTTTGTTTTCCAAATGGTCTTTCAGTACTGGTATTTTACGCACATTGCAAACAAAGTGCGGTTTGAAAAAGAGTCGTTCTTCACCCCATGTTTGGTTATGTGAATAACAATGTCTCGTTGTACGACTGGAATATTTCTGTCAAGTTTTAGGTATGGAACATTTTCATTCAAACCCTATGAGTCATATATCTTATATTATATTTATATTTTATATATGGTTTATTATATATAAGTATGCGATTGATGTTTACATATTAGTATAATCGTAAAGATCAAATGGTTGGTAAACTTGATACATCAATTTAAAAATTAATTTCCGGTAAACTTGATATATTAATTTAAATTTTAAAAATATTTATTATAAAGATTATTTTGATTTTATCATGGAACTTTTGTTATGAGTAATATAATGGTTTATCAAAACTAAGGTTTAATAATAATATAATATGATATTTTTTTAATTAATTAATTTAAGATAAATTAATTAAAAATTTTAAATATTTATTTATAAGATTATTTTATTTTATCATGCCACTTTTATTATGAGTAATATAATGGTTTATTAAAATTAATGTTTAATATAATATGACATCTTTTTAATTAATTATAGCTTAGAGATACATATTAATTTTTATATGTAAATATTATTCTCAATATTTGAACATATTCCATTAAGCTTAAATTTCTATGTAAAATGATCAAAGCCTATTATAAAATAAGCAACGCTATTAAAATAATAATAAAATTTATTAGAAAATAAACACCCTATTAAAATAATAAAAAAATGCATATGCATACTTATGTCAACGTCCCTTTAAATGTATCTTATTACGTCACTACCAAGTGACATATCGTATTAAAGTCGGTGTATTAGTTTGGTCGTCGTGCAAAATATTTTTTGTGATCTCTAATATAAATTTTTCACGATCCCTAATTTTTACATTAGAGTTTGGGCTTCCGAAGGTGCTGAATGTAACCCCGCGGCCACCCCTACGTATCTAGAGCCCAAGGGAATGTGTCATATGTCCACATATATATATTTATGTCAATATCCCTTTAAATGTATTTTATTATGTCACTGCCAAGTGACTTATAGTATTCAGGTTAGTCTTTTAATTTGGTCCGCATGCAAAATATTTTCGCTGTCTTTACATTAGAGTTTGAGCTTCCGAAGGTGATAAACGTAACCCCACCACCACCATTACATATCTAGAGTCCAAAGGAGTGCGGTCATACGTCCTTTATGAGATTCAATTCAATAGAGGCATAAATCTGTCCTTTACAAGATTCAGATTCAGTTCCCTAGAGACATAAATAAGCAATTACGAGTGTAACTCCTGATCAACATGGTTAATGGGTAACACTTAAATAATACCATATAACAAAAACATAAAAAGAAAACCTTACATGTTTTCTAGAAAAGCTTAATTAAAATAAATATTTTTTGGAATGGCAAGGCCAAAATTTATAGGTTAGAAGTATATATGTCTGGAAAGAGGTTAGAGATATATAAGAGATGAATTTTAAATAAGTAATTTATACGTTGAAAATATTTTATTTTACACCTCTTTGGGTAAGTTTTAATGTTTCTAACTTTAAATATTCAAATAAAAAATCTTTTTTGCGTTAAAGTCTCTTTACGTTGAGTAGTTAGAGATTTAATGTGCAAGTATATATCATATTTAAATCTATGTTAAATTTGTTAAAGAAAGCTAATTATTCTTGCATGGAGAGTTATCTAAAATTAGGCTATGACTTAACGAGCTAAATTGTGTCAAGTTAAGTCAAGTCGAGTTAAATCATAATTTAGGTTAGGTTGAATTTAGTGTGTGGTTGCATGTCAAGTTATTTTAGGTGAGACGCTATTGTAATCATCAAATTTTAGTGTGATCAATAGAAGAGACGCAACTCTTGTGTGTTTTATGTGAATTGTTTGTGCTATTTTGTGTCTTTCCTCCTTTGCCTTCCCAACAAATTGGTATCGAAGTCGGGGAAGGAATACATATCCGTGGAGCTAGCACAGCTAGTAAGAAGAAGGCCAAGTGAAGAGGGTTGACAATTCTTTTTGCATTGCAAAATTGTCCCAGTGTTAAGGAGATCAAAGTGCGTGTAACACCTTCCTCCCACATTTACCCAAGTTAGCTAGTGTGTTGCGGTAATCATGTGTCGAGAGGCTACTACGATCTAATTCAAATCCCCATGTACAATTAAGGAAGTGGAACTCACACAACAAAACCAATCTAACTTTATGCACATACCAGAGAACCTGCAGGAGCCAACCAACCCTTGCAGACGATCAACCTCTGTGACAAGTTGACACTTTGCTGCCCTAAAGCCTCAAACACTCCCATGACATGGGCAGGCATGCGACTAGGGACTTCTAGTCACTCTCACAGCATGGGCATGCAAGCGATTGGGGTTTTTTTCATCTAGTTCTGAGCTTGTGACCCTACATTTTGTGTCAGTTTTTCAGTGCCAAGACTCAGGCCACTGCCTAAAACTCCATGAAACTTTTAAGAATGAAAAGTAACATCAAAACAATGATACAAATGTAAATACTTGAACAAAGACTTGGTTGGACCCCTACTAACCATGATAAACATTTCATCAAACATGTCACAAATATGCATTCTACAGGTTATAACAACATATTTGATCATAGGGGTCTCATACTTATCTGAGAATCGGTAAGAAGCATTGATGCCTTATCCCATTAGCTGGATTATTATCTATTAGGTCATATATTCATTGTACAATCATTTACAAATCACAACATGATGAGATCTATACATCATCATTGTCGTAAAACATGTTCAGTATTAGCATATAACCAACATAAATAACAAGGATACATCAACCATAAATGCCTCATATGAACCAGTATATTTGCTCATAATATAGCAAGAAGAAATAGTTCTTATTAATGAATTATTAGGCCAACCACGTTCAGGACTTCCATGTACCACTCGACCATAGATTGGCTGAACCAAATATTTCTTTCACCCAACTAACCCCATTCCATATTTCAAGCATGAATGTGGGACTTATAACAAAAATTAACCAAGGCTTCACGAAGCTACACCACCTCACCCTCAACAATATAACTAGGCTTTACTGCAATCCCCATCGGATCACTAGGACATAAACAATATACATACAATACCAGGGTTTACCGCAATCCTCGCTAGATCACTAGGCCAAAAACAAGCATAGATAGCACTCGATCTCTCCACCTACACCATGAGAGATTTTTCGGTCCCAAAATCTTAGCTTTACCATGTATCCCGCCACTACGGCTAAAGGGATTCCTAGGCCTACGAGGTCTCCATACTCTAGGCTTTACCATGTATCCTATCCCGACATTCATAGGCCCAATCAATGGTACTCACCATTGAGCTTTACTATGTATCCTGACATTCATGAGTCAAGGGATTCCTACGCTCAATCAAGGTGTTCATATTAAGGCTTTATCATGTATCCCATCCCGAGATTCCTAGGCCTTGTGAATAATCCTCGAACCACCCCACTCAGCTTCAATTCCATGTGGCAATCCAACTTAACCACATACAAAAGAACCCACCACACCATGGCTATCCAGAAATGGAAAGGCTACACTGAAAAACACTGTCACACTTGGAAAAACCCATGCCCATGAAAACAAGAGAACCAAGAACGCATATACATAACTATGTATGCCAAACCTTGTAAGGAAATCACACTTGCAAATTGATGCCTGCAAATAATCTTGTTGTCGCTGCTAGATCCTACTCTTCCTTGCTTGATCTTTGCTTCCTCTTTCCTTCTTTTCTTTTCTTGATCCAATACTAAAGTGCCCCAAGAAAACTCTAAGTATCCATGAGTGTGTAAGAAAGAATAGAGAGAGAGCTCCAAAAATGAACTGTATCAATTGATTCTCAACAACATTTTTATTAATGAGACCTCTATTTTCTTTAATTTCCATTATTTTCCTTCATTTTCCTCATGTGATGCAACCTATGACCTTCCACTTCCATTTTCTGTTAATTTCCTTTATTTTCATAAGTAAAATGTTAATTAATGTCATTTTTCCTTTTCAAAGGCTTGGCCATTCTCTTTGCTAATTTGTTTGACCATAATCAACTAAATAAACAACCACATTTCCCAACATTCTGCTTAGAATAAGTGTCCCATAACCTTAGTTATTATTTTTCAATTTTAACTTTTATTATGTGAAATTTTAAGTAAAGATATTACACTGCACAAATTTGCACAAATTCACACTTTATTAATGTAAAAAGTGCAAAAATATTTTAGCAAACTTATCCTACGATGGAATTCGGGTTAATTGCACATGTTGGTTGTATTCGGGTTTACAAGCCTCCTGCTCTGTCTATGATTGCAAAAATGGGTCAATTGCAGATGCTGGTTGTATTTGGGTTTACAAGCGTTCTGCTCTGTCTATGTTTGCAAAAGTTGGATGATGCAGTAGAGGTGCCCAACCTTGAATGTGGAGAACAGTGAAATGGAGGACTGTCTTTTCCAATATTTCTGTTTGTCTCTTCTGTGGGGTTGTGCAATCGTTTGGCCGTTTCCCGAATCCTGAATCCTGCTCTCGTTAGAGTTGAACATGTGATGTTGTCATCAGATATAATTATAACTATATTTATTATCAAATTGATAATAAAGAGGGCCGAAATAACGAGTTCCTACCGAGATAAGTGGCAAATTGATATCAATTGGAAAGAAGAAATATGCTTTCTCTCTTTGTTTTCCAAATGGTCTTTCAGGTATGGTATTTTACGCACATTGCAAACAAACTGTGGTTTAAGAAAAAGAGTTGTTCTTCACGCCAATAATGAAAATGGGCAACTATTAAAAACAGGTCTTGCCTTAGTGATTCACCAACATGCATGGATGGTAACATACATGACCATACATCATGATTTATTTTCGGGTGGTTTACATAGTTCAGACTGCGGCAGGCTCCACCACCGCTGCCGCTCTGACACTCCCACATAATCACTTGGATGTACTTAATGCAAGTGAATGTAGTTAATGAAAATGCACTATCCACCTATATACATTCAACGAAACCTCCGCGCGCAAGATTTCAAACTCGCAGTCCCGCTCAAAATTTTAAACTCACAGTCCGAGTTGAAATGAAATGTGAAAGGGTGGACGGTGCCATTTAAATTTCTTAAATTGAAATGAAAAATTCCCTCCCTATAAGAGGATTAGAAGGAAGACCAGGAGTGCTTCGCATATTTCTCGCTCTACCATATCCAGTTTGATCTAGATTCGAACTAATTGAAATTTATGGGTGAAGGCGAATTGAAGCAAATTTTCTGAATGTTGCGTGCTTCTATAATGTCAGAAAGATGGACAATGCAGGCGCAGTGGTGGAATATGAAGAAAATTAATTTGACACGCCTCTATTGTTATTATTTTAGGACAACAATTTTTATTGTAATAATTTACAAGGTGTTTTTGTGTTCCATATATATTCATGGCAACTTTCTTTCGCTAACTGAGTTATTCTTCCTTAGTATTCTGTCTAGCGAGGAACTCGAATTTTGGTCCGGACCTGAGAAAGTTTCACCGAGAGCTTTTATCCAACTATTTCCTTGTTCAAACTCAATTTCAAATTTGAAAAGTGCGGTTCCAGCTCGAATCTAGCACTGAGAGTGCTTCTTTGGTAATCACGATGGAGCTTAAACTTCTTTTATTGTTCCGTATTCGCACATACTGACACCAGGTATTGAGAAAATAATAAATCTGTTTAAACATGTCACAAAAAATGATTGATTGGAATTTCAAACACTACCCAAATATAAATATTGATTGCAATGTCAAACGCTATTGAAATATAAATCTTCATTTCAGTATATAGGGTTTCATTTCCTGAAATTTCTCTCAATATCCAGGCGGAAATCCTTCAGTAAAAGCTTAGCTTGCAAGTGAAATTGTTTGCGTTATTGGTGGAAGGATTTTGAATTTAGTGTTGTAAGTTATCGTTGCACAAAAATTGGAAGATCGAGGGGAGAAAGCTTGCTTGCTAAGTCGTAGTCTCCCATTTCATCACTGTAATTTTTTAATTAGATTAAAGTTCCTAAGGGTTTTTTTATGGGACGACTGAGTGGTATGTATAATGTCAAGTTCCAAAGCGGCACATACATTTTTGGCCTTGTGTTAATTTTTTAATCAAATTAACATTAAGGGTTTAGGGTTTTCTCGTAGACGACTTAATGGTCTACAAAATGTATGTTACAATTCCTTGCATTGGAATCATCAAGATTAATTTAAAAAGCCTCAAATTTAACATAGTTAAAAAAAAATTAATATCATCATTAAAAATAAAATTTGATTCCTTGAAAAAGGGAAGAGCAATAATGGATCAAATTACAGGACCTTACCTTACCGTGAGCGTGATGGAAACCTTCGACGTCGGTTGCTACAAGATTCGATTCGAAGTATACGTGAACAACATTAGATGATTTAAAATAATTTTAACGGAGAAATATATTGAAGGTAGAAGAATTATATTGAAGGTAGAAGAATTGTATAGGAGAATCGATATATTGAAGGTAGATGTATTATTATTCCTATATACCTTTAATATATTAAAATTATTTTATAGGAGAATCGATATATTGAAAATAGATGTAATATTATTGTTATTTTTATTTAATATAGTTATGTTGTAATATAGATTTATTTAATCTACATATATTATGTAGATTTATTTAATGTAAATTTATATATTAAAATATTAAATTTAAACCTATTAAATTTGTACTTAATATTACATCAATTTATATATTTATTTAATTTATATTATATAAAGTTTTAAAAATGATAAAATAAAATAATAGTCACATAATAATATATTGAATGAGAGTAATAAAGGTTTCATACAAGTTATATTAAAAATAATAAATATCTATTATATATTAAATTTAATTTTCTAATTTAATATAATTTGAAAATGTACATTTAATTTAATTGACAACTGAATACTAATTAGAATGTTTTTGGAATGCATTAGTATATATATGCATAGATTTTTTGGATCTCATGTTTGCTTTTACACTATCAATAAAATATAAAATAAATTACATTTTAAAAATTGAAAAATATTACAACACAAAGTTAAAATTGATTCCTTGGGTTAAAGCCATTTTCCACAAACTAGGTGGAAATTGTTATACAAGTATTAAATTGCAATCATAAATGTTTAATTTAAAGGATTTTAATTTGAATGCTATTTAATTGTTTTGATTTATTAGGAGCTAAATATTTTCGACCATCAAGTTGTGCTCAGCTTATTTTTATTAGTCATAAAACCTTTTTTGAAATTAAGTGTAGTAAAACTAACTATGTACTTGACCAAGCGTGTCATATCATTCTTCAATGCATGACCTTTATTTATTACTAGACCAACATGTACGCATTCATCATGGTAGTGCATTTGTAATGTGCATGGTAATTTTTTTCGTTGGATATTATTTGTAATGTGAATGGAAGCATTTTCATTCATATGTGTATTACTTGATATTGGTGAGGTGAACTTTGAAAGAGATAATGCTTGCAGCCATTTCACTTCATTCTTATATGCAGAGTGAGTTAATCACTCCAATTTGGAATTGGATTACAATTTGATGACCATGACCTAGGACCAAGCAATCTTGTTTTGTTCGCTAAACAAACACGCATAAAATAAGACTCTTAATCAATGTCATGATGTCAACTTCAATTCCACATGTTTAATATGTAGGATGTTTCATCTACATGTCTCGCATGGAAGGCATTCCTTCTATGTTAAGAGCCACAAAGGGAAAGTTTGGATAGGCCTTTCTATGTTATGTCGTTGCACTAATGGAAGTATGTTGTTCATGTGTTCTGGGTGATCAATGTTGTGTCATCAACTGTTATAAGTGTGTGATCATGCTCAAATTTTGTCTTTTTTCACTTTGGATTTACTGATCCCACACTTAGCTAAGTCTGGAAAAGTACATTCTTGAGGAACCTGATCTCACTCAACCTTCTTTAACTGCACAGTATAAGTCCTCAGGCTCACATCGTAATTCTTAGATCATGCCTTCCAAAGCTACACATTGTGCTGTCTTAGTGCTCAAGCCTAACCCTTGAGCTCCGGAACTGTATGATCCATGCCTTTCAGTCACCTTCCCCTGTGCATCGTAGAGTCTCAAGAAAAAGGCCTCAACCTTGACCACTTGAACTGTGCAACTATGTAAGCCCTTAACCACTATTCGTCAAGAACTGCGCAGTGGGAAACCTGAAGCCTCAAGCCTCCATCCTTACCACCTGACCTCCTCAATTGCGTAATTGTCTTCCCTAGCCAGCCTAAACTGTGCGTTGCACAATATCAAGGCTCAGTCCTAGACCCGAACCTCCTGATCTGCGCAACTGCGTAATCCTTGATCTAGTGTCTTAGCATATCACTTGGTTCCAGCTTAGTTAATGGTTCTCCTGAAGCATGTTAGACTATGGCCTTATTGAACTGATGTTGTCTTGTTATGAGTGGATTTGAGTTGTAGGTATTATATAGTTTTGTGACAAGATGATGATGGAGGAGATAAAGAAGGAGACCATGCTAGAAGACACCTTTGTAGCTGCAAAAACAAGTTGATCAATCAAAAAAGACAAAGGGACACCAAATTGTGACAATAGCTAGAGATCAAGATCACATTGAAGAGTCCCTACCTTCAAGCCTTATGGAGGAAGAAGAGGAACATGTAATATCTTTCTAGGAGACATGAAGACAACAACATAAAGAATGACTTGACATTGTCATATCATCATGCAGTCTATGTCATCAATGTCATGTCACGTCTCGTCAAGGTGTCATGTCAAGATGTATATGAATCATCATTTTCCACATCATTCGTGGATTATGTAATTTCAATATATCATAAATGTAACGAAAAGTGGAAGTCCAAGAGTCATCTATAGAATGTTAAAATTTGTGCATATACAGAGGTTGAAGTTGCCCAAATATGGAGGTTGCCTATATATAGAGGCTGAAGTCGTGTACAACTTTTGTATATGAAAAACTTCTATATATGCACATATATAGAAGTTGTGCATACACAATAGATGCACATATATAGAAGTTGTGCATATATGGAAGATGCACATATACATAATTTATCCGCAACATTAGCCATTGTATATGTGCAATTTTTGTATATGTGCATATACTAAAGATATATTTGTGTATATACTAAATATATGCACATATATAGAAATTAAATATATGTGCATATACAGAATATGTGCATATATGGAAGTTATTCCTATACAGAGGCTAAAGTTATACACAACTTTCGTATATGTGCATATCTTCCATATATGCACATCTTTCGTATATGCACAACTTCCATATATGCATATATCTCATGTATATGTGAAACTTTCGTATATGCACATATCTTCTATATATGCACTACTTCTATATATGCACATATACAAAAAAATTGTACAACTTCCTTAATATGCATATACGACAACCTCCATATATGCACACATCTTCTGTATATGCACAACTTTCGTATATGTGTATATCTTCTGTATATGCGCATCTTCTGTATATGTGAAACTTCCATATATACACATACACGAAAGATATGTGCCTATGCAAAAGATGCGGATATATGGAAGACATGCACATATATGAAAGATGTGCATATACGAAAGTCACACACCTTCTATATATGCACATTTTCTATATCACGTGTATTCTGTATATTATGTGTATATCTTCCATATCTACGCAACTTTCGTATATGCGTACATCAACAAGAAACACTAGATTCGGTCAAAGACCAAGTAAAAGCCCCACTAGGGGGGAAACCTTTTGAAATTATTCTTCTATTATATTGTCATAAAATGTTTAGCATAGATTACAATGAGCCCAATACAATATCATCTAGAAATACAACCCAATAAACTTCAAAAACAAGTTTTCAATGTCAAAATATATTCGAGACAAATTTTCCCATCTGTGGTCAACTTCAGTCAATGGTCAATTTCAGTCAAACTCCCCAGTCGCATGCATGAGGAGTTGTTCAAGAAACTAGAGGAGTCGAGTCGCTCCCTTGATGCTTGTGTTCCAGTGTCTGGGGTTGAAATTTCTCGGTGAAAAGCATGTGCCTATAGCTAAAAAACCCTAAATCAGATGCAAACCTCAGAGCCTATAATTTTGGACCTTTGCGAACTTCTTTCATCGTCCTTGCTTCAGACCTGTTTAAACCAATCAATAAGAAAATAAGAATAAGATGCATGGTGATATCCAAATTATCTTGAGGCCACTTGTATTTATAGGCTTCAATGGGTGTCCAATTTTCTTTAGGGCCAACCTTGTCTAAATGTGCATATGTGGGCTTTCCTTCATAAGTACACTTTCCCTTATCCAATTTGAGTGATCTTTAGGTCAATTTTTGTCATCTATAAAATAGGAATTCAATTAAATCATCATCTCCATTAAATAAACTGTCCAAAGTAGAATTTTATTGTAGTTGTATAATTTTAACACTCCCTCTCAACTAGGGAGAATTCCACCTGTTCACTCTCCCATATCATGTCACATCTTTGCTCAACTAGGGAGAAATTTTCTAACTGGAGGGGATATGAAGGTCATTGAGTAGCTCTATTCGAAGGAGCTCCATGAATATTTTGAGAGAAGTAAGGTGAATGACTTAAGTGAGTGACTTAATGGGTTCCTGTTTAAATCACATAAACAAAAGTTGCGCATGATTTGTGCATATACAAAAGATATGCAATACATGAGATGGACATATATAGAAGTTGTGCAACTTTCGTATATGCACATATTTCGTATATGCGCATGTATTATGTAGATGCACATATCATTTGTATAAGAACATTTTTTGTAGATTCACATATCTTCCTTATATGTGCATATGTGGAAGTTGTGTGTATACGGTAGATGCACATATATAGAAGACGTACATATATAGAGGATATGAACATATACAAAAGATATTCATATACGGAATCTATGCATATACAAAATATATTCATATACGGAAGACATATATATATATATATTATATATATATATATATATATATATATATATATATTAATATATTTATATAATATATATATATATATATATATATATGGAAGATATGCACATATACAAAAGACATGCATATATGGAAGTTATGCATGTATGGAGGTTTTCGTATAGGCATATTATGAAAGTTGTACATTGCTTCTGTATATGTATAGTTTCCATATATATTCATATACTAAAGTTGTGCATACATGGAAGTTATGTGCATATACGGAAGCTGCACATATATGGAAATTGTGCAAAAATTTAGTCTCTATATATGTGCAACTTCTGATGTGCGCATATCTTCCATATATGCAGAAATGGAGTCATTTCATAATATAATTAGAGCTTGCATAATAATAATAATGTAAGGGCAGAACGATAACAATAGTGGGCTTCTATGGGGCACAATAGTAACAACATGGGGGATACATGGGCACACAAATAAAAACAGGGGGATACACTAATAACAATAAGGGGAATACACTAGTATTATAGGGACCTAACACTTTGGTTCTTTTAATTCAATACAACTAATGATGATTTTTAACTAGCCATAACCTCTCATCTGGGAGGGGTTTTTCTGAGAAGGATATAGCATTGGAAATCTATTTAGGAGATCTATTCAACCATTCTATTTGTAGACTATTTTATACAACATAACTTCGTAAAAAACTAAAACAACTTCAAGCACCTAAATCTTCATGTAATGAGACTTTCTGAAAGATCCAACTATCATATCTCTTCACAAAGAGACATGTTGCTATTGTCTCATACATTCCCTTTGAAAACAATGACATATTGTTGTCATCAATGGCAACACTATGTGGAACACAAAGGCCTAGTTGATACCCAATTCTTAGGAAATCTATCACCTGAAAATAGATCCAACTATGTACACACCTAACATATTCCTTAGATATACACCCTATATCAACATATATAAGCTCAGAAATATGCATGGATACATCTATATGTTCCACCAGGACAAATAAAACCATTTTCTATGATACCATGTTAAAATTAAGGGAGAGAAATATAGTTACTAAGAGATATTAAAGAAAACAACAAATACCAAATACAAAAGTTGTGCATAATAAAAACAGTTTGCAACCATATGCAGAAGTTATGCATACATAAAACTAGTCTACAACTTCTGTGATACGCATATACTATAACCTCCATATATACACAACTTCCATATATGCACACATCTTCTATATATGTAAAACTTCTGTACATGTGCACATATTCTGTATATGCACAACTTCTCTATATGTGCATATATGGTTCTCTTCCTTGTCCTCATCATCAACATGATGCCATTCCTTCCTTGCATGAACCAGGGTTTCTTCTTTCAATAGAAACATCAAATCTAAGGTTTTGTCTACAAGCCCTAGGTTTTCACATCCAATATTTCAAGTCTTCTAGAATTTACAAATCCTATTTCTATAAACTCATTTTACACCTTTTGCAAGTCCAAAAGATGGAAATTGCACATATAAACAATGTATATGCATATATGGAAAATATACACATATACGAAAGTTGGTCATATATGGAGGATATGCATATCTTCCATATATGTGCAAATTCTGTATATGTGAATATATTATATATATATGTGCATATCTTTTGTGTATGTGCAACTTCTATATATGCATATATCTTCCGTATATTCACATACACATAAGTTGTGCATATACAGAAGTGCATAACTTTCGTAACATGCATATACGACAGTCTCCATATATACACAGCTTCCATATATGTGCATATCTTCTGTAGATGCATAACTTATGTATATATGAATCCATTCCGTATATGCACATCTACTGTATATGCACATCTATTATATATGTGCAACTTTCAAATATGCACATATATAGAAGAAATTCACATATACGAAATAAACGTATATACGAAAAATATGTGCATATACAAAAGTTACACATGTACAAAAGATATGCATATCTTTTTCATCATATATCTTTTGTATATGCACAACACTCATATATGTATATACGGAAGTTGTGCATATATGAAGGCTATGTATGTACATAGGTTGAAGTTGTGCACGAGTATTTATATGTGTAACTTTTGTATATGCACACATATGGAAGCTGAACATGTACAGTAGATGCACATATACAGAAGTTGTACATATATGGAAGATGCATATATAGATAATTTATGCATAACTTTAGTCACTGTATATATGCAACCTCCATATATGTAGAATTTTTGTATATGCACAATTTCTTCCGTATACTTGCTTTTTGTAGTGACACTTGGCCTTAGTCTCAAAAAAATTAAATGAATAAATTCTTTTCTTAGTGACAATATTTGTAGATGATAGGCCACTTACTCTTTTACTAAATAAGCTATGTTATTTGTAAAAACTATAAAAATAGATTGAAAAATATTTGTTGAATTTAGCAACTTACGTTTCTCCCTAATTAAAATATGTGAGAATTTGCAAATAAAAATAAAAGTAAAGATAATTTAATTTCTAATACAAAGCTTATAGAAGCTTAGTGTTTGATGTGTAAATGTGTGCAAGTGATCATGTAAGCCTGAAAAGTGTGATAAGATGTAGATATTCGGTGATCTGTTACAGTATCTTCCTAATTACACTATCTCAATTGTTCCTTGCATGAAAAAGAAATCATGTGCAGATAATGGGCGGCTTACTCTTTTTCCTACTACATTATGTGTGACTAAAGGGAGGTGGAAAACACAAGTGTGTAAGAAGACTTTCATATGCTAGCCCAGGTTCGCCTACAAGACGCAAGGGAAGCAGAGATTACTTCTGTATATGCACATCTCTTCCGTATATGCACAACTTTCGTATATGCACATCTCTTATGTATATGCACATCTATTGTATATCTATTATAAATGTGAAACTTCCAAATATGAATCTAATGAATCTATTGTATATCTATTTGCGCATATACAGAAATTGTGCATATACGGAAGATATGCATAACTTTCTTATATATGCATATCTTCCATATATGTACATCTTTTATGTACTTGCATCTACAATACATGTGCAACTTCCATATATGGAATTTTTTCATATACGGAAATTGTGAATATATGGAAGATATGCGCATATCCTTTTTATATGTGAAATTTCTCTATATGCACATATCTTCCAGGTATATGTGCATCTTTTGTATATGCGCAAATTTCGTATATGCACATATCATCCGTATATGCACAATTTTCATATATGTGTAATTTCCATATACAGAAATTGCGCATATACGGAAATTGTGCATATACAGAAGATATGCGCATATCTTTGATATATCCCTAACTTTCTTATATGTGCATATCTTCTGTATATACACATTGTTCATGTATCTTCATCGTATATGCCCAAATTCCATATACAGAAATTGTACATATACAGAAATTGTGCATATACAAAAGATATGTGCATATCTTCCATATATACATACAAGGCTCTTTTGAGTCTACACATATCTCCTAGTCATATATATCAAATCCCTATTCCTGCTCTTTGTATCTTTCTTCCTCAACAATGCCATCGAGAAAGGTGATCTTCACATCCATCTTTCAAATTTGTGCAGGTAAAGGAGGTCACCTGAGAGTTACACTAGCTACATGGCTCTAATGACTGAGTTTACAGAGACTGAGCCATCCTCTTTCAAGGAATCAGTAGGAAAACATGTATGGGTTGATGCAATGGTGGAGGAATATAAATCCATTTGTCAATCTATTGTATTTCAAGAGGTGTCCTAGTGGATTAAGCAGGTGACGACCTACATCGATTGAGATCTATAATTAATAATTGACATCAAGGTTTATCGTCCTACATACTTTATCGAGGTTTTTCTAGACACTACTACATAAGGTACTTTTTGGTGATGCTCTCTAATTTGGTACACATATGGGAAAGATTACATAATGTGAGTGGTGTTAGTTGTACAACTGGCCTTTACATCTATCTGTAGGATGTCACTTGATGCTGAATGAAAATGGGGCAATGACATGACATTAATCGATGCATTGGTACATGTGACTATTGAGACAGGGAGTCGTGGTTGCCCCAAGTTAGGAGTCCAACTTCTTCTTGCTAGATTTCATATTTTTTTTCAACAATGGCTTCATCTGGGCTTACTTTTGAAGGGATAAGATGACCATTGTTCTTCCAAACCCTCAAAATGTGGCCCTTCTCCAAAAATAGAGAGGTACAAATGGCTTTTGGCTTAGCCTCGAGCTTCCAAAGGTCCTCTCAAGCACATTCAATATTCAAGCAATCTTCAAACCTATCATCCACCAACCCCTAAGCTCCCTCAAATGTGGGCAAGTGGGCTCCAAAGTGTATGCTTCAACTACAAGTCATTGTGCAACTGGAAAGGTATGGTTCTAAGTGGAATTCCCAAATACTTCAATAAACTATATCAATGGGTGAAATTTCCCCGAAAGGCTTCTAAACTTAACTCAAAATAAATTTGTGGCCTCTGACCATCAATATACAAGTGTGAGGCTTGAATGATGTGCCAATCCTAAAAGCACATAACGCCTCACTAACCATCAACCAAGTAACCATGAACATCAACCCTAGGGCTAGGGCTAGGGCTTGAGGTTACTCAAGGAAGTAGAGTTAAGTCTAGCAAGCACAACTCCAAAAACAATAAAAATGGTTTTCATAGATTAGGATTTTATAAGGATGAGGTCTCAAACTAGGGCATCAATCAACTAAGTTTTCCAAACTAGGATTTAGCCTTGATAGACTATCAAGGAACCTAACCAATACAAGAGAGAGGAACATGCATTAATAATCCCAACACATTCTAGTGTAGTCATCAACAAATGTCATCATATATCTATTTCCATTTGCAGAAGGAACATGCATAGGGCCACATAAATCAAAATGAATGATTTCAATCTTTCTATGTGCTCTGGAATGAGAATCATGAAATTATTGTTTGTTGTTCTTTCCTAACGTACAAGCATCACATTGCTTAAGTTTCCTAGGAATAGTTGGCAAACCAGTAACACCATTTTTCTTCAACAAACGAAGGTTGTCATAGTTCAGATGTCCAAATCTAGCATGCAATAAAGACTTGATGGAAGTGTACCTTCATCATAATGATAATTGTATTAAAAGTTATGTGCACGGGCCTAGGTTCCTTGCAGCTTCAAAAGTATTTATTATTCTATCCCACTCATGGCAAGTGAGTGATTTGATGATTTTCTGACCTCAACCTTTCCATATAGAGCAAAGAGACATAATATGGCAGGAAATAATGGTAGGGAATATTGCAGTGAATAGGAGTTACAGAAGCAAAGAGTTGAATTGGGATTCCCCTGTTTGAGTGGGGGAATGCATAAGGAAAATATATTATACTAAAAATATTAAAAGTGAGATGTAATCATACCATAAAAGTCATCTATCTTCAAACTAAAAATTTGATATAAAATTTGAAAAACATATTACTAACATACTTCCTTGCGACATCAATGGAATCACTTGGTGAGTTTTCAAATGCCTTCAATCCTGTTGGATGTCTTCGCCTCTACATACAACATGTCACTTAAAAATATTTTGGTACAATGCTTTTCTTCCTCTTAGAGCCACCATATCTTCAAAGAAATGCCCTCGTCAAACAATTGCAACTAATCTACTAAATATTTGGAATTGGACACCATCCTCAACAACAATGCCAATTTATTACCTACGAAACCTATACATCAAATATTACAAATTTCCTTAACCAAGTGCAGCCCTGTGAGAACATGGAAATGTTGCCCATCAAAACAACAATGCTTCCTCACTTTAGGCCAATTCTTTTTAGCACAAGGGAGGAAACCCTACCAAAAATTAGTTTTAAGGTATTTATTTAAAATAAAGGGAGGAAACCCTACCAAAATTTAGTTTTATGGTATTTATTTAAAATAAAAAGAATGGTGGAATTTACAAAGACCAATACCTATCTATTTGGGTGATGGAGTTAAAATCAAAATGCAAGGCTTTGAATATGACAAAGAAGACACAATTAAGCCATTCGCTAATGTGGCTTAATTAGTACAAAACAAATTTTCAAATAACGATAGAGTAAAAGGAGATATTTGATTGGGACTACTGAGGTACTATTGATGTTGTTATTGATTCTTAAGAGTTGGAACATGGGAGCTTCACAATATGAAAAATAAGAATAACTAGGAACCCTTAAAGAAGATGCACCATCATAAACATGAAATTACCACCAAGTGATAACAAACAACCATGAAAAACAAAGGAATAACTAGAACATGAACTCTTAAATGAAGTAGAGAAATTAATACAAACTTCTTATTGGACAAACAACCAACAATACATCATTTTTTGAATTTGATTTTGTAAGATGGTCAAGAGGACCAAACAAGTCTCACCTAAACTCATGGAAATCTCAAAAACCATAATCATTCATGGAAAGAATAGAGTGATGGAAAAATATTACATAACCCCTCTTCTAATCCTCCCAAATATATTCAACTAAGCTTGGAGTGAACTCCTAATATTCAAGCTATGATTTTGGCAAAAGCACCCTCTCCTCCATTTAGATCTTCCAAATCAAACCCTAATTCATAAAATAATATTAATTTTTTCAAGGCCCTAATCCTCCTCAATTGGAGCACTTCCTTTTGTCTTTTGAATAAATAAAATGGGTCCATATTGCCACCTGCCACGTTCTCTTTCATGAAATCCTTTTAAAGCATGAATTTCCTATTCATATGAGAGCTTGATTATGTCAACAAACACATGATATTTCCCCATGAAAAAATTCTTCCAAATATGAAGAAAAGGTCTCGAACAATATGTACATTGAGAAATGTAGTGCAAGCAAGGACTTGTACATGTTTCAAAAAAACATAAATACAACAATTCCTTCTAGTTTCTTAATGTAGTTTTCTTCTTCTAGATCCCCAAAAAGGAATGTTATGTTCACATCCATTTGTTCTACTTCAAGATCAAAATTAGTACAATAGATATAATAATTATAATAGAAGTAAACTTAGGAACAAGAGAAAAACTATCAACAAATATTGTAACTAGGAGTAACCCTTTGCTACTAACTAAGCTTTGCATTTATCCTTTTTTGATAGCATGTTTGTACCATGTGCATCCTTAGTGACTTGTAAGTTAGTAAAATGTTGAAATTATCTTGGTTGCCCTAATGATAACAACTCCTTCTCAAAATGTGTTATATAAAGGGAGAATTTTACAAGACTCCAATGGTGTAAAGATATGAGTTTTTCAACATTGGGAAAGGTCTAATTCCACCGAGGCTTCCCTAGACCCATGGGACACCTTCACTGGTTGAACTTGTGGCTACACCCAAAGAGAGGATGAAATATTGAAATGACCTTAGCTCAAGTGCATATACGGAAATTGTGCATATACGGAAAATATGTGCATATCTTCTGTATATACATAAATTTTGTATATGCGCAAATTCCATATACAGAAATTGTGCATATACGAAAATTGTGCATATACACAATATGTGCATATACACAATATATGCACATATCTTCCATATATGTGTATCTACCGTATATGCGCAACTTGCGTATATGCGCATATCTTCCATATATGTGTAAATTTCTTATATGTGCATATCTTCCGTATATGCATAACTTTCTTATATGCATATCTTCCATATATGTACATCTTTTATGTATGTGCATCTACTATACATGTGCAACTTCCATATATGGAAAATTTTCATATACGGAAATTGTGCATATACGGAAGATATGCACATATCTTTTGTATATGAGAAATTTTTCTATACGCATATATCTTCCAAGTATATATGCAGCTTCTGTATACACACATAACCTCCATGTGTGTGAAACTTTAATATATATAACTTTTGTATATGTGCATCTTTTGTATATACGCAACTTTCGTATATGCGTAACTTTCTTATATGTGTATATCTGTTGTATATGGATGTCTTTTATATATCTGAATCTATAGTATATGCGCAACTTCCATATACAGAAATTGCACGTATAAAAAAATGTGCACATATAAGAAAGTTATGTACATAGGAAAGATATGCACATATCTTCTGTATATGCACAATTTCCATAAATGCATGGAAATTGCGCATATACGGAAATTGTGCATATACAAAATATACGCACATATCTTTGGTATATCCCTAACTTTCTTATATGTGCATATCCTCCATATATGCACGTCATTTATGCATCTGCATCGTATACATAAACGACATATTTATGTATATACGGAAGATATGCACATATCTTCCGTATATGCATATCGTTTATGTATCTTCATCGTATACATATGTATCTGCATCGTATGTGCGCAAATTCCATATACAAAAATTCCGCATATATGGAAATTGTGCATATACGGAAGATATGTGCATATCTTCCGTATATACATAACTTTATTATATGTGCATATCTTCTATATATGCACATCTTTTATGTATGTGCATCTACCGTACATATGCAAATTCCATATACAGAAATTGCACATATACGGAGATTTTGCATATACGTAATATATGCGCATATTTTTCGTATATGTCCATTTTTCGTATATGTGCATCTATCGTAGATGCGCAACTTACGTTTATGTGCATATATTCCATATATACATACACTTCTTATATGTGCATATATTCCGTATATGCACATCTTTTATATGTGTGCATCTACCATATATGCGCAACTTCCATATACAAAAATTGTGCATATACGAAAGATATTTGCATATCTTCCGTATATGCATAATTTTCTTATATGTGAATATCTTCCATATATGTACATATTTTATGTATGTGCATCTACTATACATGCACAACTTTCATATATGAAAATTTTTCATATACGGAAGATATGCGCATATCTTTTGTATATGCGAAACTTTTCTATATGCACATATCTTTCAGGTATATGTGCAACTTTCGTATATACACATAACCTCCATGTATGTGAAACTTTAGTATATATAACTTCTATATATGCGCATCTTTTGTATATGTGTATCAACCGTATATGCACATTTTTTGTATATGCACTTATCTTCCGTATATGCGTAGCTTTCTTATATGTGTATATCTTCCGTATATGCATGTTTTTTATATATGTGAATCTACAATATATGCACAACTTCCATATACAGAAATTACGCATATATGGAAATGTGCACATATAATAAAGTTATGTATATACGGAACATATGATGCACAATTTCCGTACATGCGCAATTTCCGTATACAAAAATTGCGCATATATGGAAATTATGCATATACAGAATATATGCGCATATCTTTGGTATGTCCCTAACTTTCTTATATGTACATATCTTCCTTATATACACGTCATTTATGTATCTTCATCGTATATGCACAAATTCCATATACACATATTGCACATATACGGAAATTGTGCATATACGAAGGATATGTGCATATCTTCCATCGATACATAAATTTCGAATATGCGCAAATTCCATATAAAAAAATTGCACATATATGGAAATTGTGCATATACAGAAGATATGTGCATATCTTCTATATATACATAACTTTCTTATATGTGCATATCTTTCGTATAGGCACGTCTTTTATGTATGTGCATCTACCGTATATACGCAAATTCCATATACAAAAATTGTGCATATACGGAAATTGTGCATATATGCAATATATGCGCATATTTTTTGTATATGTCCATCTTTTGTATATAAGCATCTACCGTATATGTGCAACTTCCGTATATGCACATATATTCTATATATCCATAAATTTCTTGTATGTACATATCTTCCATATATGCATGTCTTTTATATATGTGCATCTATTGTATATGCATAGCTTCCATATACAAAAATTGTGCATATATGGAAGATATGCACATATCTACTGTATATGCGTAAATTTCTTATATGTTCATATCTTCCATATATGTACGTCTGTTATGTATGTGCATCTACAGTACATGTGCAGCTTCCATATATGGAAATTTTGTATATACAGAAATTGTGCATATATGGAAGATATGCGCATATCTTCTATATATGCGAAACTTTTCTATATGCACATATCTTCCAGGTATATGTGCAACTTCCATATATACTCATAACCTCCATGTATGTGAAACTTTAGTATATATAACTTCCATATATGTGCATCTTTTGTATATGTGCATCAATCGTATATACATAACTTCCGTATATGCACATATCTTCCATATATGCATAAATTTCTTATGTTTATATCTTTCATATATGCATGTCTTTTATATATGTGAATCTACAGTATATGCGCAACTTCCATATACAAAAATTGCGTGTATACAGAAATGTGCATGGTTCTCTTGTGTGTATAGGAGGGTAATCAAGTCATTTTTTCATGATTTTACAAGTAAAACCCCTAAACAACTTTACTTGAGAATTCAACTAGGCCAAAGGTCATAAGATGACCTCGAAATTGTTTTAAAACATAACATAATACAAAAAATAACTAAAACATTTTGGAGAAGAATGGTCTCCACCATGACATCATCCTCCAAAGTAGGCAATAATGCATCAAGGAACTGATGCAAAGGTGCAAGAGTGATACTAACTCCAATAAAGTCCCAAAGTGCATGTGTACATCTCCAAAAAGTGCCTCCTCCATTGTGGCATCATCCAAAAGAGGCCCTACATCACCCTTTTCGTGCATGGGGGAGCAACGTGGCTACAGTGAAACTTCAAAGGTATATAGAATCTATGTGCCCAGTGAAAGAGAATTGGAGTGTAATTATAAGCAAACTCAACTTGAGCCAAGACTTGATCCCACTGCTTGGGATGATCTCCAACCAAACTGCACAAAATATTGCCTAAAATTTTATTCACTTCAGTTTGACCACCCGTTTGTGGGTAGTATGCTGAACTAAAGTTCAATTATGTGCCTAGTTTCCTCCATAATCTTCTTCAGAAATGTCTCAAAAATCTGATGTCTTGATCAAAGACGATACTTTTGGGAATTCCATGTAATCTTACAACTTCCCAAAAGAATAGATTAGCAACAGGAGTGGCATTACTAGTTTTAGCAATGTGAAAATTTCCTTAAATTGTAGCTACTATAAATTTATTATTCTGGCTAATTAAATTATGCAGTTTATTTTGTTACAAAAAAATAATGAATAAATCACACCGCAAATTTTCACACATAAAGTATGTTGTGGAAATAAAATGGATACTGAGAAAATGATAGCACACACAATAAAATTGACACGATATTTTTGGACAATTGTCCCCAAAAGAACCCAATGTGGTTAAAATAGTCCAACAACTGAGGGTTTTATTATTATGCAATAATGAAATTATGACTACAACCTATAGATGCCCAAAACTAACAATCCTCTACATGATAAATTGGCCAAAAAAACTAGTGAGACAAATATTGCCTCACCCAACACTGATCTAGCTCCAAATCTGTCACAAATTGGGCTGCTCGAAACCCCTACATCAACCTCTGTGCCAATGTTGTGTAGCCCCTCACATGCACTACCTAGAATATCCTCTTATCAAGACATCCAACCCAACTCAGCCTCGAGAAATTACTTGTTGGCCCTTACAGAATTTCTCCTGGCCTCCAGAAATGATTATGGAATTTTTTAAGAAATGATATCTAGTATGCTTCTATTGGCTATTGTTGCATAGCTGAGGAGGAGGAGAAGCCATACCAATAACAATGATATTAGCACATTCAATACTATGAACGAATATTCAGTAACCTCCTTGATTTGTGGTAAAAAATAGAAGAAATAGAGAATGAAAGATAAGCCAAAGTGACTTAGGCAATGATGTACGGTGGAGAAATCAAGGAAAATGTAGATGAACACAGTGAGTCCTAGAGGAGTTAATTTTCCCCATGAATCTTCATAACTGAGATGGGCCATCCTTGGAAACATGTAGGTTATTATTGCAATTCACATTACCCTGCTCCAATGTATCATAAATAAGTTATTCCTAATTACCTCACCACTCGATGGTTATGTATTGTTCAAGATCTCTTTTATTAAAGTTATGTATGTTCACCATGTTCATAACTTGGATGGTTAGGCCATGAAGGATGAGTGCGTTGTCAAGATCCCAATGGGCTCTCTTCTTTCTTTCCTTCATTGTCTCCATTCCGAGAAGGAAAATGAATACTAACACACTACAACAAAGCCCAAATAACTCTGCAAGTTGCTCGAGAGTGAGAGGGATCTTTTAACACTCTCCTTGAACTTCCATAATTGAGGCAAACACAATAGATGATGGGATGAAGATAGAGGACAATATATCTCTACAATACATCAATGAGGCCCTATACTCCAAAACATCAAAAGGTAAATCATGCATGCATTTTTGCAATTACATCATTATTTAAGTCCAATACTTTAATTGATAGATCAACTTAATTGTAAATTTCAAATTATTTTAATAATACTATATTATATTATAATATAAAAAAATTTAAAATTTTATAACTACTAAATTTGACACCATTAAATACATAAAATAGTTTTTTTTTTTATAAGTGTTATTGCTCAACGTTTTCATATGTTATTGGGTGTCAAGTTATATATATTAAAAAAAAACTGTTTTATGTATTTTATTGGCTATAAGTGTTTTGCTCAACGTTTTTTCATTATGTAATGGGTGTCAATTTATACATATGAAAACGTTGAGCAATAAACTTATAGCCATCAAATTGCAATATATATATATATATATATATTATATATATTATATTCCAAAAAATACTAACTTTTAATGTACAAAGTTAAACTATGGAAATTTTATAATTTTTTTAGGTCAACCCCAAACTAATTTGGTTTGACCAAAAACTCAATGCAATATCCTATGCATATAGCAAGACTAATGGTAGTTTTATAAAAATCAACTACACACTTTTGTGATTAGCTTGACTTTTTAGTTAAACCAAAGGTATTTGTGAAGAAATATTTCACTGGTGTTTAAGAGTGAAAGAGAAGGCATTTTCAGTTTTTGTGTATTGGGCATCACATTTCCATCAATTTTCTTATTAAAGTGAAGGATTTTTGAAGTGCCAAGGTCCATATGTTCACATTACTACTCGATCTCTTAGACATTCCACTTGGGCATGACAATGGCTTGGGTTCCTTTCGAGTCTGTTATGCATGGTGCTAACATGGTCAAGAGTTTGTCACTAGCCATACCGACCAGGGTTCAAGTCATTGACAAAGGGCTTCTTGGTTGGTCTACAGTCGGCTCTCCTCTCATTTACATTTTTGCTAGCAGTGTGCCTCTCCCAGGCATAAGTATCAAGTGGTATTAAGCATAATTGGCCAGATCAGTCCCAATGCTATATTAATAGTGCCTTTCTTTCCATATCATTCATGAATGTCTCTATGGAATGACAAGAGTGTTATTCTATTTACTCAATTTTTATCAGAAATGCTAGGCTTGGGAGCCTATAGTTAGTCTCATAGTTTTCATTGTCTCTATGGTTTTTTTCTCTATTAGATGCAATGGTCAAACGAAGAGAATGTAATACAAAGATTTTGAATTTTTTTCTTCTAGTTTGGTTTCCCCTCGAGCAAACCAGTAGCAGAAATACACTTCCACTGTACTATTTTTCTAAATTATTTTTAAGGGGGGTTCACGAGCACTGAGTGACTGCTACATCCATCAAAAAGTTTTGCAGATCAATATGAAGGGATCTATCCACCGACCAAACTAGAAAGGCCTAACCCCAAGGGTGTTGAGGAGATTTGATCCCATGACCTCCCGATAGGCAAGGTACTTAGCAACATGAACTCGACCAACTAAGCTATCGCTTGAAACTTGTAATGTCTTCTAATAAAAGCCTAACCCTTACACAAAAAAAATTCAATTTTACCAACTTATATATATATATATATAAAATTAACTTCTAATAAAATAATTTACATATAAAATTATATTCTTTTATTCATTATTTATATATATTAAACTTAAATCGTTGTAATTTCAATCTTTAACCCAAAAAAATAATAATTTATATAACATTTTTAATAATAAATTATTTGAGTTAAACAATTCAAATTAAATGAACATTTAAATATTTTATTTTTAAATTCCATTTTCTTTTATAAAATGTTTGATAATTTTAATAAACTTATAAAATATAAACTATTGTTGTTTTATTGGGGTGAAAGAATATGAAGAATTGGATTGGAACAACTTTAACACAATCCAAGCCATGAAGTTTTAGTTAATCCACTCATTCTAGGCATTATTGATACTTCCTCATCGGTCTCACTTAACTTCTGGTTTTTCTACTTCAATTAGAATTTACCAATATTATAACATAATTTTTTGTATAATGAAATTTGTACTAATAAACCATTTTGTAGACAAAAAAATAAAAAATAAAAATAAGCTTTATAAATATAATTTCTTGCCTCAAAAATCATGGAAAATAAATTTTGATATAATTTCATAAAATAAACTTATTTAAACCAAAAAAGGTATTATTACAAAAAATATTTATTCTTTTAGAAGTATATTTAATTCCATCCCTTATAATGTAAATTATTATTTCCTATTTTTTAAAATTTCTCATAAAATAACGATTTATAAACCAATATAAAACATGTTATTTAAAAAATTAATTTACTAATAAACCGTACATCAACCAACTTAACATAAACATAAAAAATTATGATGTTAGAGAGACAAATTTGAAATGCTATAGTATATCTATATTTGTAGTCGATCGACATTCTAGCATGAAAATATTAATGATAACTAAATCAGCTTCATATCAAAAAATCAAGTTTTTAATTAAGTAAATTAATCTTTGAAATGACTCTTTCCACGATAAATATCAATTACATAATTTTAAATACATATTTTAAATTTAACATTGAAATGGAAAGATGAAAAAATATATTTTATACTTTAATATAATGTGACGATAATATTTATTGAAAAACATAATTAATATATTTGACATTTGATTTCTTTTTAAATCTTAGTTTTAACAAAATTATTAGAATTTTTTTCAAACTTATTATATTTTTTACGTTTCAATAATTTATAAAGGACAAGGTTGTAATAAATATTTTGAAATTGAGTTTTAATTTTGGGGGTATTGAAGGTATTTTAAGAAAAAGTAGTTTTTATTCTCAACCTTCTTAGTGTTAAAAAGATTACATATTCTTGCATCTCAATGTTTTGGAAATGTCTAACATTTAATTTCATTATGTAGCTTAAGGGAATTGGTTAGTATTTTAGCAATGTTGGTTTCATTCTTTCTGCTAGTAGAAATTGGAATATACTTTTGATCTTGTAGATTAGGTTTGATCGTGTCCTTATATTATCTTAACTTATTTTTCTTTACTAATAATAATTTAATATTATCCCTACATGGTGACATCTTCCTATAATCCCCAAAAATTTAACCCATACATGGCGTCTCAATGTCATTCTCGCATTGAGCCATTGGTGGTTACGCTTAGAGTTGGAAGCAATTTTGGGGAGGCTCTTGTCATTCCTGTTGTTTATACTGTTCTTATACATTAAGTACCTAACCATGGCCACCTACTAAATGGGGGATAGGTTCACTTTTGTAAGGAGGATAAGATAGGGTACATTGGTTTTAATATCATGTTTTTAACTTATAACATTCTTTGGATTTTGTCCTTACTTATCCAAGATTCTCTAGAAATATTGCATCCCGAGAGTTCAAATTTGTATAAGATAAAAGGAGCGACAAGAGTATCAAATAGAAATTTTTCTTATCCCAACACTAAAGTTTTGCTAATTTACATTTTTTTTCAAGTCCATATTAAAATTTCCATCCCTCATTTATCCTTTTTAACACTATAGTTACAATTGATTTTATGATTAATATAGATTTCAAGACATTTTTATGAGCACACTTCCTCCAAACTATTATTATCATATATATGGAAGTGTCATAAATGATCTCATGACATTTGAGTAACATAACCTTTATTTTTTCTATGTCCATAGTTATACCTATGCTAGAACAAAAGTCTTTGAGGATTCTTAAATCATTATTAAGGTCAAAAGAACAATATCATTAGCATAAAAAGGAAGGATGATGGCTATACCAACAAGAGTTGGCCCAATACAACTAGCTTCTTTCGACCAACATTCTATCTTATAAATGTAAATGCCAAAAAAATGGGGAACATGAGAAAACCTTGTTTGACTAGTATATTACAATTAATTTCTTCCAACCATCTTTCAATGTTCTAAAACTTGGTAATGATACTTCGATATAGCCTTACAAAAATAAATCTTAACACATAAGAAAATTTGAATATAAAATTACAAATTAAATTATAATTCCAACAAATTTTAGGGAAGAAAATTTTAGACCTCCAAATATTAGGGCTTCACAATCAACAATTGTAAGTGTGAGATGTCAATTGTAAGTGTTAGATGTCGAACATTATAGTAGATGAGACGACAAGGGATATTAGTTCTATTATAATGTAACCTTATGGAATTTTAATTAATGTTGAAAGATAGTACACAATTGAATGATATTTCTTAAAGTCAGCAAGTCGTATGCTTTTTTCTTTTTCCAAAATACTAGCCTAGTGAGGTTGGTTAATTAGTTAATTATAATATTATGTAATTAAAAGAAATATTCTTAATCATAATAATTTTTATATTTTTTTAAAAAATATTTTATTCCTATTTTAAAAAATAATAAATAACTAAATTTTAAGTGTAAAAAGTCATAATTAAATAAAACACCAAACTCTTCTTCATTAATAGACAAGAGACCCACTTATATAAAATATTTTTTTACTATTAAAATCTACTAAAACATACCTACTCCAACAAACTCTTGATTTGAAGCTTTAAACTTTTTAAAAGAAAAACACACACATTCATCCATTAAAATTGAAAATATTTATACACACATTCATTCATTAAAATTGAAATATTTATATTTTAAATTTTATTTATGATTTAGTCTATGAAAAATAATTTATACTTTATCATTAAGATTGTGATTGTGTAAAATTTACTCACTCGTCCACCTTCCATGTTATGAACTAACCCCTTCTATTGAATTTGATCCCATATTACTTATATTATTACTTTTATATTTTCTTACTTATAATACTACATTTAATTTACTTTATTTCGTCAAAACTTAAAATCGAAATGGTGTAATATCAAACATGATACTTCTGCAAAATATGTCATCTGAGCTTAACCAAAAAAATACGAGTCATACAACCTCTGGCACCAATATTTCGAAACAGTTGTACAAACTTAACTTTGAATATGTGAGAGAAAGAACGACAGGATCATTTAGCCTGTTCAACTAATAGTGGAAGAGACCACGAGTTAAACTGGAGAGAACCCGCTCAATACATTAAAAACTAAACTAAATATGGTCCATATTATTACACCCATCGTTGGCACATTCATAGATCTATTTATTTGCCTTCCATACCTATTAACCTATTCTTTAGACTTACCCTCAACCTCGACCTTCTCTTCAGTGGGAGCTCCTTAAGCTTTTTCTTCAACGCCCACACCCTTGGTGAATGGTTGACCAACAGTCTCTTGTTTTGCAGGTTTGGCTTTTTCGGGAATTTTGATGGAATCATTGAGTTTTGACACTTCGTTGGATTCCACGAGGGCCGATTCTGCTTCAGGCTCTGAGGCAAGCGACATTACAGTTATTTCCTCTGCATATTTCTCTATGATGGGGGGGCTTTCATCTACTTTTTTCTTAGCCATGGGAACCTCTTGTGTGGGACTATAGGCAGGATCTTCTTCTTCAGTAGGCCCTTCAATCATGGGTTCAATCTCGATAACCTTCACAACTTCCTCTAGGGGTTTCACTTGTTCTTTGCTTGCCATCAATTCATCTGACATGGTAACCTGCACAAAGAAACAATGCATCACAATATGATCAAATATTTGGTAAGAGTTCGATCCATGCAATTTTAAGTGGAAGTTGGGATCCATAGATCTCGCTACAGATCAATCGATCTAAAATAAAAAAATATGAAATCAAAACGGGTACGAGGCATAAAATTGCAATGTCAACCTGTAGAGCCTCATTGATGTACCTCTACATGGGCCATATTCTACTAACTCAAAATGTTTACATAAGATGATAAAGAAATTTAATATTCTCATTCAAATGGAAATTCAATGGATGGTATCAGAAGTTTTATAGGTGGACTTGTTAATTGGGAGTAGAAATCCTACAATATATTCTGCTACCGCACCATGGGAGATGGGAACTCTTGGTCGATAGTGCTACCGCCTACAGTGGATATCCATGGTGCTCTGTTGAAAATTAGAAGGAACTAGACATGAGAAAAATGAATGTTTGAATTCAAACCAACTGAAAATTCAACTAGATGCGCGGGGTAAATTTAAATTTCAAATAAGTGTGGTGATGCAATACAATTGAAATTCAAAATGTCTCGACAAGGAGAGACGTTGAGTTAATGTTTTTGGCATGTGCGAATATATTTCCAACTTAAATACATTAATTAATTGAGTCAACGCAATTAGAGGTCATTTTTCATTTCAATTTAAAAGATTTATGTGGCACAACCCGCCCTCTCACATTTCATTTCAAGTGGGACTGTGAGTTTGAAATTTTGAGCGAGACTGCAAGTTTGAAATCTTGTGCATGGAGGTTTCATTGAATGTGTGTAGGTGGACATTGCATTTTCATTAACTACATCCACTTGCATTAAGTACATCTAAGTGATTAAGTTGTGATGCAGGCCTAGCCTACAAAACCAGGATCTTTAAACTCTTTGCACATAAACATGCATCTCATCTCTCACCCGATCTTTGATGCCAGAATTTCATACAACGTTCTAACCATAGGTCTTCAATAAAACAATAAAACTAACTGAAGATTACTCCAACCATATGCACACAAAATATATGAGAATAATTAATTAATAAATAAAATATTTACAAGAGAAATCATGGCCTATTCATGGCCTCTTATTCTTCATACTCACTCCTTCTCTCTGATCCTCAATGTCCTTGAGGCTACATTATTTATAAAACTTAACATGATAAAATAAAATCCTAAAATCACTCAACTAAAACCTCTAAGAGTCTACATGCAATGCATACACATGGCAAAAGCATCTTGAGGCTTTTTCCCACCTTTTTCCCTGTTCTAGAATAGAAAAGCCTTCCATATCCACATCTATTGCTTTTATGCCTAAAACACTCCCTATTTTATTAAAAATAACAAAATATTTAAAATAATCACACCCCCCTTTTTATTCCATATTTACATATGAAGAGTGTCTTGATGCTCCTGCATCATACACCCAACCTTAAAATTAATCATGATCTCCTGATCATGTGCCTGGGTCCCATACTTTGTGCTGCAAGTTTCCATTAGCCGCTGCTTTTGTCTGTTCTTCTTCTCCAGATCTCCACACTTTATGCTGCATCGCTCCACTTGATGCACTTTCACAATCTTCTATTGTCTTTCTTTTGCTGCTGCTTCTGCTGCTTCTCTTCCTTGCTGATGTCTTCCTCTGAGACCCTTTCAACATGATTCTCCTGATTAAATCAATTTCCTTGTCTAATAAATCTTCAAACTGCTGATGTCTTGCTTCTATGCTTGTTTCTGTTCTGACTGCCACCCGATCATCCATCCCCTCTTGTCCTCTGGAACAGAAAACCTCTTCTCTCCTCAACTGAGTCAAATGTTCTGCAACAATACCTGCATTCACAAAGCACTTGTTAGAAAAAAATTCATAAGGCCTCAGTGCCTTATTACCGTCTGCCAGCATTTCAGTGTACTGATCCCAATCATTCTTGAGATTATCACTCAATCTATCCTCAGCATCATCCTTTCCGAGAATACATGTGTATTCTGGTTCATAAACCTCTTTATCTTCATTCATCTCTGTCTGTATATTCTGAATTCTTATCCTCTGTACTTCTAGTCTCTTCTCCAGAACATTTAACTCCTGCCATAAATCTGTCATCTCCTTTGAAAAGATTTCTGTACAATCTTCAATACTTTCACAATCCCAGCTTTCTGTTGTTACCATTTCATCACCTGCATTCATACATAAACATTCACCAAGTTCAACAGTTTCCACTGTTTCTTCACTTATCCCTTCTACAGACTGATTCACTTCTTTAGCATCTATAAGAATTTCCTCTTGTGTTGTAACAGTTTCACAAGATGGCACATCTTCCTCAACACCTGCAAACATACACAACTCATCAGTGCTAAAACTGCAAGACTTTTTAGTCCTGACGGCTTCCTTCAACAGTTTCCTTTGAACATGTGGGATTTTCAAATTTCATCTCTGGCACAAGAATTCTAAGTCCCTTTTTCACCAAGGCAATCTGAATTTTCCTCGACCTCTTCTGCAGTTGTCGCCAGATCACTCTCTTTCTTTTCAGTGGAAAGATCCATTTTCCTTTCTGCTTTTCCTGCTCCTGCAGCCGTTCTTCCAGTACCTGTAATTGTGCCTTTATTTCTGCAATCTTTCTTTCTCGAACTCCTGCAGTCATCTCATCTTTGTGGCTTCTTTTTGAACCTCTGCTTTCTCCTTTATGACTTTTTGTAGTCTTTTCCATTGCCAAAAGTTCTTCACCTATGCGTTGCATGAAGCCTCTGCCACAGCAAGCTGTCTTGCTGCCACTTACCTCACCAATCCTTTCCTCCAGATTTGGTCTTTTGGTAATCATTGGTCTTCTACTGGAACCCTTTGAGCATCCTCCACTGCTCCTGTAGGCTTCTCCCATATGCAACTTTATTCAACCTCTGTTGAATCTTCAGGTTTTGCCACATTCACTTGTCCTTCTTCCCGCTGAGATTTCTTCACTATTCCTGTAGATCAAAATTCATCAGTCCGAAAATCATCACATGCAATTAACAAAAACACTTGAACCTTCAAAAAGAGTTGCTCCCGCTCTGATACCACTTGATGCAGGCATGGCCTGCAAAACCAGGATCTTTAAACTCTCTGCTCATAAACATGCATCTCATCTCTCACCTGATCTTTGATGCCAAAATTTCATACAGCGTTCTAACCATAGGTCTTCAATAAAACAATAAAACTAACTGAAGACTACTCCAACCATATGCACACAAAATATATGAGAATAATTAATTAAGAAATAAAATATTTACAAGAGAAATCATGGCCTATTCATGGCCTCTTATTCTTCATACTCACTCATTCTCTCTCACTTTCTCTCATTTTCAATGTCTTTGAGGCTACATAATTTATAAAACTTAGCATGATCTAGAATCACTAAACTAAAAGCTCTAAGACTCTACATGCAATGCATACATATGGAAAAAAGCATCTTGAGGCTTTATTCCATCTTTTTCCCTGTTCTAAAATAGAAAAGCTTCCTTATCCACATCTATTGCTTTTTGCTTAAAAGCACTCCCTATTTCCTATTTTTTTATTTATTTGCTTTGGAAATATCTAATTAATCACACTGACTTGTAACTTATGAAAATAATTCTAGAATCCTTGACCCCCTATGACTATTATTTACAATAATTGCTCTTGGGCTGAATGCTCCCGCATCATTTCCCTTATCCCCCTTTAGGATGACTATATTTTTATTTTTCCTGAGGTTGTTTAAAGCTCTTTTTTCTTCTACAGATATGTTAGATGCAAGAGGTTTGGAAGTTCTAAGATTCTTAGCAATAGCTTGTCTGATTTCTTCATTTTTTGCTATATCTAGGTTTTTAATAGCTACTTCAATATTACTGATGACTTGTTAGAAAATTATATATTACGAAGCAATGGAACAAATAAAATATTGCAGAAATATAAACACAGAAAACGCATAAAACAAGAGAGGCACAGATGTATGTGGTTCACCCAGTTTGGGCTACATCCACGGAGAAACAACCAGTCCTTCTTTTATTATATTATCCAGCAAACTGATGAGATACAACCTACAACAAATCCGTTGTAACACCCTCTTCGCTCTCAATCTCCTCTCTCTTCCTCACTTAGAATATAGATATACATAGACGCAATACAATTACCTCATATATAGTGAGGGGTTGCCTTCTAGGGAAAAAAACCCTAAATTAAACATAACTTCTATTGTCAAATCATCCACCTAATGAACGGCCCCAAATTGACTAGAAATTACTAGACTTTTACAAGGCAATTTTACATCTATTTTTAGCCCCGTTAGGGATTGTTGGCCCCCGAACCCCCGTGGGGGGGACCACCCCCTCGCGTGGAGGGGTGTACAGTCTTCCTAGGGTATACATCCTGCTGAAACCTTTGAATACAAAAGATAATCAGGCTCCACACCCAATAATCTCCCACTTGGAGACTGATTATAACAACTCCATCGCTGCTTCATTTGCTAGTAAATGACTCCAATTTGGACCTAGCTATTTCTCATCATCTTCATCATACTTGAAGACCAATTGAAATTGAGAAAATTCTCAGTTTCGCCTTGGTTACAACTTTTGTTTACATATCTACAGGATTCTGTCTAGTGTGTATCTTTTCCAGCTTTAACTGTCCATCTTCCAATGTTGACCATTTGAAATGATACTTGAGCTGTATATGTTTAGTCTTGGAATGAAATGCAGAGTTCTTTGCAATATGTATGACACTCTGACTGTCACTGTATAACCTACCAAACTCCAGCTTTTTACCCAATTCATCCAGAAACATTTGTAACCAAATAATTTATTTACTAGCCTCTGTAGCAGCAACATACTCTTCTTATGTTGTTGAAAGTGAAACAACACTTTGGATTTTTGAAACCCAACTGACAGTTGTTCCACCTACAGTAAATACATATCCTGTAGTGGTCCCCATGCTATCTCTATCACCTTCCATATCTGCAACAACATATCCCTGTAGAGTAATGTTTGAACCACCAAAACATAATTCTTGATTTGTGGTACCTCTCAAATACCTGGGAATCCACTTCACTACCATCTAATGTTCTTTTCCTGGATTTTTCATGTACCTACTTACAACTCCCACTGCATGTGCAATATCAGGCCTTGTGCAGACCATTGCATACATTAAGCTTCCAACTGCTAATGCA